>JAOYSI010008151.1:0-11694 GCA_025775065.1 Hiodon alosoides | reverse complement strand
GGACAGGGGTGAGAAGGGATGGGAAAATCAAAGCAAAGAGAGGGGCAGAATGGAGAACAGAACAGAGGACAAAAAATTGGAGACACCACTTGATATTTTATTTATTATCAATCAAGTCATTGAGAGAGAGGAGGATAGTCAAGATTTTTTTAAAACAAT
Source organism: Hiodon alosoides (assembly GCA_025775065.1). NCBI lineage: Eukaryota > Metazoa > Chordata > Actinopteri > Hiodontiformes > Hiodontidae > Hiodon > Hiodon alosoides. The sequence goes on along the minus strand of JAOYSI010008151.1, from coordinate 11,535 downwards.
ATACACTTTTAAATATGTTGGTTGGTATGTATGTAAATTATTGTTTTATGACCGAACTGAAGAGAAACAACATGTAATGAATTCCGTTAAAATGAATTCATGGAAGACGTTTACACCTAAACTGAAAGGAGAAAAGGAAAAGAGATTTCACCCATATGTTTTATATCATCATTTAATACAACAGTGCTTTCAAGTCAGGTTTAGGAAAACAGATGACTAATCCCAGTGAGTCAAAGATATTGCTCAACCTTGTGGCAAAGTCATGGGCTCTTAACTCAAAGTGCAGGCCATCTATTTATCACATCTAAGTGATGCTCCTTCACAACCGGGACCGGTGCGTCACAAACCCCATAGTGTACACGTGGGCACAACCGGCTGAGCCGTCTCACCCCCCTCTGGTCTCACCCCCCTCTGGTCTCACCCCCCTCTGGTTGTACGCCGCTTGCCCATTGCGTGGGGTGAGTGACTCGGCAGAGCGGAAGGGTGTGACGTCGGATATTCCTAAACGCTCAGAATTTGCTCAGGGAGGGGAGCGCTCCGGCCTTCACCAAGACGGCGGACAGAAGTTCGGCAGGTCCGGAGAGATGCAGGGGGGCGGGAGCAGAGGGCTCGGGGTGCTGGTGATTTGAATTCAAGGGAGTGGCCGTTTTACTCCTGGCCAGCGTGGACCTGGCTGCCCCTGCCGCACTCCCGGCCGCGCCGACGCTGGACTTGCTGTTCTCCACCGTGGGGATGGCGGTGCCCGGGTTCCGCAGGCCGGCGTTGGGGGGCGAGGGGTCCAGTTGAGGCTGGCAGCAGCACAGCAGGCGGAAGAACGCCGCCCGCATCTCCCGGCTGGACAGGGTGTAGATCAGGGGGTTGAGGGCCGAGTTGAGCACGGCCAGGGCGATGAACCAGTCCACCTGGTAGAGCACCGGGCACCGGGCGGGGCTGCAGCCCACGTCCAGCAGAAGCAGAAGGAAGAGGGGCGCCCAGCACGCCACGAAGACGCCCAGCACGATGACCACCGTGCGCAGCAGGGCCAGGGAGTGCTCCGACGGCCGACTGCTCACGCGCCGCCCGCTGGACGTCACCAGCCGGTAGATACGGATGTAGAGGATGACGATGGCCACCAGAAGGACGATGAAGACGCTGATGCAGAAAGCCACGTAGCTCTTGTGGTAGAGCGGCAGCACGGTGGAGCAGGAGGACAGGCGGCCCAGGCAGTTCCAGCCCAGGCTGGGCAGGGCGCTGAGCAGCACGGACACGGCCCAGCAGGCTCCCAGCAGCCCCAGAAGCCGGCCTCGCCCCGCCGCCTCGCAGGGGCGCAGGCGCACCATGGTCATGTGACGCTCGATGCCGATGGCCAGGAGGCTGAAGGTGGAGGCGCTGAGGGCCACGAACATGCTGCCCTCCCGGGCCAGCCACTGGGAGGGAGTGAGGAAGAAGGTGCGGCGGCCCGAGGTGAAGATGTTGACCACGTAGGCCACGCCGGCCAGCAGGTCCGACAGCGCCAGGTTGGCGATGAGCAGATACATGCGGCTGTGGAAACGCTTGTTCCTCCACAGGGCCAGCAGCACGGTGACGTTCTCCAGCACGATCAGCACGCAGATCAGCAGCAGCACCACCGTTTTACTGGCCCCGCTGCTCCGTGGGCGGCCCCACTTGCCCGAGTGGTTATAGTGGGCCACGATCACGGAGTTCATCCCCTCCTCCACAGCCTCCATCCCGCTATGCGTTTTTTCCGTTTCACAGACCGGGAGGCACCACCGCGGTGCCACTGGAAAGCATCGACTGAACTGCTCGGTCCAACGCTGGTGGCATCATCAAGTACCACACTATAGGATCTGTCAGCAAAACGCCATTGAGGATAAGAATAACAATATTATACAATTCTGCTGAATAATACAACAACTTTTATAGTTATATAGTGCAATTTTTATAGTAAAAGCTTCAGTTCGCTTCATGTATCAGATTTCGTTATAACCAAGTCTCGAGATTCTAGCAGCAGATATTAATTTATCTTATACAGTCAGCATTTTAGTTTGAAGAAAACCTTTTGAAATTAAGTTTAGAAAAAAACCCATTTTGAATATTTAACCACAGCACTGTAGATTATCACAAAAAACAGTAGATGTAACAATAACGGTGTTAGCAATTGCGATGGTTAATTAATTGTGCGGCAACGAAAACGTCACTTTATTCAGTCATTACTAATATTTAATTTAACTGAAAGTACCACGTACTCGCCATATCCATAGAGTCTTATCTAATTAACGGTCCGGATGGGTAGGAGGATGGTACCCTAGTCCCTTCGAGCGACACTCACAGGGAGAACACAGACGGAGAACAGAGAGAGTGACCCGAGCCGGTCTCGAACCCGGGACGATAGAAGCCTACTTTGGGGCATCAACGCAATCTGCGGAGTCGCTTAACGACAAGTACGTATTTTATATTTCGTGCAATTAATCTGCTTTCGTGATGTACCTTTCCACTCCGCTATTCTAAAAAGGCAAACTCAATTTAAAAACACCAATTGCTTGTTTACATTAACAAAGATGACAACTAAAGCTTAGACAAACCACGTTTGTGTTCCTCTGAAGAGTCAGTAGCCCCAACATCCTTGTAGCAGACACTGAGCTTTGGCCGTCAGGATATCCATCAGTTGCTCCTCAGTCTCCAACAATTTTCCCGTCTACTGATAGTATTTCCACAGTAAACAGTATTTACCCTTCCTTTTAAACTTCAACTTCTCCCACACTCGGTTAAATCTGCCCGGTTCAAACGGTTCGCTTCTAACACATCCCTCCCTTTCTGCTTTTGAATAAACTTCTCAGTATGCACTCTTCCAATAGCTGTTCCCTATAGCTGTTTTAATTGCATTGGTTGAGGCGGGTCAGTCCCGAGTTTCCAAAACTTCATCGGCCAATCATAAGTAATAAATGTCGACAAAGGCGGGGGGCGGGCGTATGTTGGATGCCTGGGGCACTGGTACACGGGTTTTTTCTTCACGTCGTTGCTGTTGCATTCGCAAAAAGTCTAATGTTGTGGAGTTTAGTAGTACTAGTATAGTGCTTACGCTCACAAGGGCGGGTGTACTGATTTAGTTAACGTAATCAGCTGAACTCGGTAGTTGGTTATTGTGACCTGCACTGTTATCTGCTTGTTCAGTTTGATAGATGGTAATCGAGTTATATGAATGTAAGAAGTGTGAGATACAAAGTCCTGTACTGACTATCATGACCTTTGATTTGGTTTATATCTCTATATTTCAGCGTGTATGGACTTATTTTGTTTTAAATACAGTTATTTAAAGTAACTCTGTTTTTTATATTTGCTTTTGAAAAATTAAAGAAGTTTTGTTTGTTTAGCAGCAAAGAGTAGTCACCAAAACTTGTAAAAATTCCATTTGAAATTTATGGGAATAGAATCGCCTATTTTTTTATGAAGTTAAAGTTTTGATAATGACTTTAATAATCAGCACCATAATCCCAAATACACCAGATGATAAAATAGGCAGTTTATATGTTATTTGTTTGATTTATCTCTTGAAACAGACACTATATTTAATGCTAATTAAAGTGAAAAGAAGTTAAGGTCCAGTGCTAGCCTTTCATTACGCCCAAGATTCAAAAATGTTTTTTAAATGAAGGATGACTTTTCCATCTTTCGCCCCTTCCTGCGTGGGATCAGTTGTTCCTGTTCCTCTCCGCAGCTCTGGGACCGACGCTGGTTGCGAAGACAGGCACGTTCTTATGCAGACAGGATGAGGCTTCCTTCCCCGTGACACAATCTTAACATGCGAGGTGGCCGGATAGAACACCCAAAACAGGAGAGAGAGAGAGAGAGAGATAGAGAGAGAGAGAGAGAAAGAGAGAGAGAGAGAGATAGAGAGAGAGAGAGAGAGAGAGAGAGAGAGAGAAAGAGAGACTCACAAACCCCTGGAGCCCGGAGGCTGGAGTTGGTTGAGCACGGCCAAAGCCTCTGACCCAGTCGAGCTCTCCCCTTATTCCCCCGCCGCATTCCCATCTCCATTTTATGCGGAACTGGCCGCGCATTCCCACAGCATTCCCATGGGAAACTGGAACGGCGCGCCATCCGAAAATGCTTGGGGAAAATAAACAATCCGGGCTGCTGTCGCATTTAATGGCGCGGAGACAGTCCGCGAGCGCCGCCTTGGAGTAAGCCGGGCTCCTCCCACTCCATCGCCCCGGTGACTCAAAGACCCATAACGCGGAGCATGGGAGGCAGCTAGAGAGAGAAGGACCCGAGAAATACCATGACAGGCTGCTCCACTCAAACTTCAGACCCCCATCCAGTAGACAAACTGTTTCCTTCACACTGTGCAGCAGAGATACGCAGACAATAAAATAAAAAAAGGCCACAAAGAACAAAACACCTTGAATACACTATATGGACAAAAGTATTGGGACACCTACACATTACACGTACAGGAGCTTCTATGACATCTCATTCTAAATCCATAGGCATTAATCTCGTGTTGGTCCCCCTTTTGCAGCTATAACAGCTTCCACTCTTCTGGGAAGGCTTTCTACAAGATTTTGGAGTGGGTCTATTGGAATTTTTGCCATTCTTCCAGAAGGGCATTTGTGAGGTCAGACACTGATGCTGGACAAGAGGGCCTGGCTCGCAATCTCCGTTCTAGTTCATCCCAAAGGTGTTGGATAGGGTTGAGGTCAGGGCTCTGTGCGGGCCACTCAAGGTCTTCCACACCAACTGTACAATGCAGTCAGGCATGAAACGTTCGCCTGGCAGTCTTCCTGCATTTGCATGTCTGTGGTACAAAAGTGGACCTGATGATTCTTGAACATAACTCACCGGCCTCGGGTTCAGCCAAAAAAAAGAAGTGTTTACTGGATCTAGATTCTAGTGTCTCACATTTCAACATTTTGCCCTCCGTTATTCTCAGGAAGAAATTAATGCTGGTTCCCTAAGTTCTAATGTCATTGGCCCATTGTGTCAGTGCAGAATGTGGTTTGAAAATATAATAATAATGGTCCCTGGAGAACTTGAAGAATGCTAAAATGTTTCTATGTGCCAGTCTCTGTGGCACAGATTCGTTTTCATGTTCCCAGAGAGGGCACACCTGGCCTGGCAGAACACTCCTGGCAGGAGAACGTTTCATGCCTGACTGCATTGCACCAAATGTAAAGTTGGTGTGGAAGAACTTGACTGGCCCGCACAGAGCCCTGACCTCAACCCTGTAGGTGTGATGTGTAGGTGTCCCAATACTTTTGTCCGTATAGTGTGTGTGTTAGACTTGATGGCATTACCTACACAAAGACAGGCAGCAGCCTGGCATGAAATGGCCTGTCGGAAGTGTGGTGCTGGAACATGTCTGTGCCATCCTGCCAATATTTCTGTTCTTATTCATTTCTATTCTACACTTCTGTACACAGTGCTTCTGCCCTCGGCTACCCCCCCGCCCTCTATCCATCGGTTAAAAATGAACAGGGAGAGAGGCTGGCATAAGAGTGGATTCTCTAGTTTGCCCTTCAAGTCAACGTACAGGAGGTGGAGGGGAAACTACAAGAGAGGTCAAATTAATATATATTCGGTGTTGACAAGTCTGAAAAATGTAACAGTGAAATCAGGCGAACTGAAATGCATTGAAAACCGGGCCGAGATACAGATTGAGACAGAGAGAATAGATGGACAGCCTTGATCTAGGAGATAAGTAACAGAGACAGTCGAGGGGAAGACAGGAACAAGGTGGCAGGAGTTTTCTCTAAAGGAGAATGGGAAATTTGTGTGTGTGCGTGTGTGTGTGTGTGTGTGTGCGTGTGTGGGGCACTAACAAAGACTTCAAGTATAATGTGCCGGAAACCCTCTGAGAGACTTCCACACGCTCGGGCAGTGTAGTGGACGCGACAGTATTTCCATAACAACTATAAAACATACTCAGACAGAATTATAGGCTCTTTGGAAGGACAAACAGGGCTTGTAAACACACATTGAAATATTTGTAGTATCCCATTCCCATCTCTATTTCACCACTGCTGTTTTTCCTGTGACGGGTACACTCCGTGATTAGAGCTTAACAGCGCGTGTTTATTTTCCTTGCGATTGCTGTTTTAAATACTAAATAAAGTTCTGGCCCTTGCTTTTCCAGATAACTTAAAAATAACTTGGAAGTCAGTCATGTAAACAGCCCGGGCCCTTTTATTCGCCATGATTCGCAAAGCGCTTTTTGGCATTGGGCCGGGACAGCCCGTACAACCCAGGCTTCTGGTCGTCTGTAAAAAAAAAAAAACCCAGCTTTGTTTCTATGTGGTTAAGCTTGCATGCGTTTGTAAGGTGTAAAGGCAGGTGTACACAGGGCTGAAATTCAGCCGGAGCGGTCTGGAGCAGAGCACCGTTCCATAAATCTAACCCCCACTTTGCTTCTACATACAACCATTGGCAATTTAAAAAAAAAACTTTTATTGAAAGACCTAGAAAATCTAGGCTAGTCGGAGTAAAAGAACCCCAACGCAGCCCAAATGACCTTAATTCCTTCACTGTGTGATACAGTACCAAAAAAAAAAAAGTTGTCTCTTCTGCCGCGTTCACAAACATTTCACTAAGATAATAAACGATCAATGTAAACTTTATGCTTCTTGACCCAGCGCCCTCTTGGCTTTAGTTTAAGTTTTGTTTTTACAACTATCATAACTTGTTAACAGCGTAAACTGATCTCAGCCGCAAAGTGAGAATCAACAGGAGACGTCTCTAAAGCCTCCCCACGGGGAGCTTTAAAAATACATTTCTTTTTTTGAGGGAGATTTTTGTTGGGAGACAAAATAGTTTTAGACAGCACAGTGCAGTAATCTTAGGCACCCTAGCTTGTTTACCTAAACGTAGTTTTGATGTTGGTTTTTTTGTCTTCGGCGTTAGTTGTGTCAGCAGAAAAAAGTCCAAACATTCATTTTCTGAAAGAAGAACACAGAGATCCCTGATCATCGAGGCTGTTTGGGATTGTTTAGAAATGCAGAAGCAAGAGAGAACCTAGGAGACTGTGGAAAGTTCTCCAAGATGCTTGGAACAACCTACTTGCGGATTGTCTTATGAAACTGCACGACAGTGTACCGAAGAGAATGGATACAGTTTTAAAGGCAAAGGCTGGTCACACCAAATACTAAAACTGTTTATTTGCCCTTTAAAGTATTTATTTTATATTTAGAAACGTTTCGTTTAATTATTTTTCAAAACATCTTTGCTTTGCGCAGTGCTGTACATATTTGCTTTGTCGTGATGTGTCTTCCTGCATTTGCATGTCTGTGGTACAAGAGTGGGCCTGATGATTCTTGAACATAACTCACCGGCCTCGGGTTCAACCAAAAAAAAAAAGTGTTTACTGGATCTAGATTCTAGTGTCTCACATTTCGACATTTCGCCCTCCGTTATTCTCAGTAAGAAATTAATGCTGGTTCCCTAAGTTCTAATGTCATTGGCCCATTGCGTCAGTGCAGGATGTGGTTTGAAAATATAATAATAATGGTCTCTGGAGAACTTGAAGAATGCTAAAATGTTTCATGTGCCAGTCTCTGTGGCACAGATTCGTTTTCATGTTCCCAGAGAGGGCACACCTGGCCTGGCAGAACCCTCCCTGCCAGCCACACAAGTGTACCAGCCACGGAAAGTTAGATCCGGTCACTTCTCTTTCTGTCACTCTTGTTCCAGTAAAAGCTCACTTCATCAGTCAACAGGCGTGCTTCGGCTTCATTATGGGGCCAGAGATTAGGCTCTACCCCAGCCATTCTCCCTTTACCCTTTGAGAGAGAAAGCAGGGCATTTTGTGAGTTGGAGACTGCCGGATCGGGCGAAACGACACAAATGTTGTTTACCTTTCCGGAGTTCGCACAGAGACAGAGGGAGAGGATGGCCCAGACAATGACAGAGAGGGATGAGTGAATGCGTCTGGGCCCCAGCCACTGGCTGTGGGGGCTGCAGACGATGTTGCCCCACATAAAGGCCGAGATAGAGATCTGCAGCGGTGGCACACGCAGTGCTGACCCAGCGACTGCCTGGCGCTGAAGAGCAAAGACAGCGCCGGTATCAAGCACTGCTTCCCAAAGCAGCCCAGCTCACACCTCGATCCATGGGATGCATATAGATCCCCCCCCTCACCCATGCGCCCTGGCCTCCACTGCTGCGGAGTACATGTCACTTACAGTCATCATAACATACTTACTCTGACGCGTAACTTACAGTCATCATAACATACTTACTCTGACGTGTAACTTACAGTCATCATAACATACTTACTCTGACATGTAACTTACAGTCATCATAACATACTTACTCTGACATGTCACTTACAGTCATCATAACATACTTACACTGACACGTCACTTAGAGTCATCATCACAGACTTACACTGACACGTCACTTACAGTCTTCATAACAGACTTTCACTGACATGTCACTTACAGTCTTCATAACATACTTACACTGACATGTCACTTACAGTCATCATAACATACTTACTCTGACATGTCACTTATGGTCATCATCACAGACTTACACTGACATGTCACTTACAGTCTTCATAACAGACTTTCACTGACACGTCACTTATGGTCATCATCACAGACTTTCACTGACACATCACTTACAGTCATCATAACAGACTTACACTGTGTGCATTTGAGTGCACAGATACATTTCCAGACAAGCGCAACAAAAGAGGCAGTAAAATTAATAACCTTCAGAATCGCCACTCCAGTTAATTCTTTACCAAGTTTGGAGGCTGGAGTCTGTGTGGAATGCGCGCTCCCTTGACATCATGAAAAAGAAAATCTGCGTGTACATTCTTTTCTAAAATTGAGATTGTGACTCTTGTGAAACACGTAACTCAGAAAATGAGTAATGAGTGCAGCCACCAGGGCTGATAACAAGGTCAGTAGAACTATTGGCTGGTTAAAGCTTCTAAGTATGTTGTTTATTAAATTCAAAAAGTTAGAAGAGTTTTTCTGAAGACCGACATTTAAAGGCTGTGATGGAACACCAGAGCTATTTATTGAAAACTAGAATATTATGAATAGTCTCCTGTATTATTCCTGTAGTACCAATATTCAAATACACATGATATTTTGTAAAAGCCGCTTGTTCTGTGGGTGGAGCAATACTTTGTGAAAGAAGGTTGTTCTGTGGGTGGAGCAATCTGAGTAATCGACAGGAAGGGAAGGAAGAAGGATGGATGGAGAGGTACTGTGAGGGAGTGAAAAGGAAAAATTTGGGCCGGCCGCAGCTCACAGGAAATGCCCACCAGGAGTCAAAATTTCCACAGTGTGTTTATGAGCTTAAGACACCAACCTCCACGGTTTACTTGGAGTATGCTGACTCTCAGTGCGTTGTTGGAGCAGACAGGGCGTATCTCCAAACAAATTTTTCAAGTGTCAAGTTTTTCAAGTCAAGTGTCCCCCTCCCCCTGGTTGGTGCTAGACATGTTCCCTCTGTTGGTGCTAGACGTGTCCCCTCGGTTGGTGCTAGACATATCCCCTTGGTTGGTGCTACACGTGTCCCCTTGGTATGTGCTAGACATGTCCCCTTGGTTGGTGCTACACGTGTCCCCTTGGTTGGTGCTAGACGTGTCCCCTCGGTTGGTGCTAGACATGTCCCCTTGGTATGTGCTAGACGTGTCCCCTTGGTTGGTGCTACACGTGTCCCCTTGGTTGGTGCTACACGTGTCCTCTCGGTTGGTACTAGACGTGTCCCCTTGGTATGTGCTAGACATGTCCCCTTGGTTGGTGCTAGACGTGTCCCCTCGGTTGGTGCTAGACGTGTCCCCTTGGTTGGTGCTACACGTCTCCCCTCGGTTGGTGCTAGACATGTCCCCTTGGTTGGTGCTAGACATGTCCCCTCGGTTGGTGCTACACGTGTTCCCTTGGTATGTGCTAGACATGTCCCCTCGGTTGGTGCTAGACATGTCCCCTTGGTTGGTGCTAGACATGTCCCCTTGGTTGGTGCTACACATGTCCCCTTTGGTATGTGCTAGACATGTCCCCTTGGTTGGTGCTAGACGTGTCCCCTTGGTTGGTGCTAGACATGTCCCCTTGGTATGTGCTAGACATGTCCCTTTGGTTGGTGCTAGACGTGTCCCCTCGGTTGGTGCTAGACATGTCCCCTCGGTTGGTGCTAGACATGTCTCCTCGGTTGGTGCTACACGTTTCCCCTCAGTTGGTACTACACGTGTCCCCTCGGCTGGTGCTAGACATTTCCCCTTGGTTGGTGCTACACGTGTCCCCTCGGCTGGTGCTAGACATGTCTCCTCGGTTGGTGCTACACGTGTCCCCTCGGTTGGTGCTACACCAATCAATTGTTTGGGAACACCTAGTGTTTGAAAACATTTTGGCCCAGTCTTGTACACAGAGCGTTTTCCTTTCCCAGTGAACTTTGTGAATATAGGTGGGTAAGTAAGAGGACATAAGAACTATGCTTCTGGCAGAAATCATTACTTTATTTAAACCAACAAAATAAATAAAATCATAAAGACTGAAAACCAACATTTTTCATTAAATTCCTAAATGAGCCTGTCATGGCTCACAATAATTAGCTGAATTTCAGTTTAACCAATGTCAGCAGCTTCTTTGCTGTTTATACTGATGTGCCCTGACTAATGCAGCCACCTACGTTGTGAGTGAATGGTGAATTACACTGACTGTAACTAAAGATGAGAACAGTTGACTGTTCTCTGCTCTGCGGCAAGACTGGGCTATCGTGATGTTTGGGAGTGCTGGCAAAACAATTTCTCGATAATCCCACAATCCTACTGAGCCTTTTTATCAAGAGTTGAGCCATGTGGTTTTGTAGATGAAAGAAGAAATACTTGGCGAAACCAAACTACCGACGTAGCACCCAAAGTGAACCCTGAATCATGACCTCCGTGTTCCTGGAAAACGGGTTGGGCTTCTGGATAAAGGCTCCAGGGTACAGGATGCTACTCCCTGGAAAGCGCCTGTTCCAACTAGGTGCTCAACAACGCTCCCGCAAGCCGGCCTGGAAGATGGGAGACTGCCCAGAGATCTGGCCTCTCGCCAACCTACCCACCTACCAAGTGTCCCAATAGCTGGCTAAAGGAATGGTGCGAAAACCAAAGACGTTGGTTTTATCGGTAACGTTGACACTTTCTGGGCGAGACCTGGGAGGGGTGGAGGGCATGCTATTTTTAAATATAGCTTGGTCTCTCAGGTGAGTAATCATCCCTAAAACACCCTAGAATTCACATAATACCAGTTTTTGTTGCAGTATTGAAAAATATTATGCTAGATATTCTGCCTTTTATTATATTAAAATTACTTGTGTTTTGTTTGATTGTATCGCAAAGCAATTTGAGCATGATAGGTGCTATACAGATAAAGTTATTCTTATTAAGATTATCATCACTCATGTTTTTCTCCACGCTGTTTATATAAACAGCGAGTGAAACGGTCGATTTGGTTTTGCTGGGAACAGATGAGTGGTGGTTTTTGAGGGACAAACCATGGCGAACCACAAGCAGCTGACCTGTTCAGCCAACCTCGTGTGACATAATAACTCGTGTTGAATAAAGTA
>JAOYSI010008150.1:22602-38682 GCA_025775065.1 Hiodon alosoides | reverse complement strand
TGTCACTGGCCCTCTCCCGGGGGGGTTTGGTTTTTTTGTGGCCACATTTTGGCCGGTTGATTTTGTGTGGGGGGTTTTTTTTTTTCTGGCCGGGGGGGGGGGCCCGGCCCTTTAAACCCCCCCCCCCCCCCCCCCCCTGCAGTGAGACCTGGGACTGAAGGAATGGCTTCCTGCATTAGGATCTGTTTTAATGTGCCGTGCAGGATTGATATTCCTAGATGAGCGATTTCAGCCGAGCCTGATCTGAGCGCCGGTTTTTATGTCATTTGGCGGTGTATTGATTGGGCCACCACTGATACTTCACAATCTGCTGAATCAGGGCCTGGGGACTGAACGTCTCGCACTGAAGAACGTCTCGCACTGAAGAACATCTCCCAGACGCCGGCTAGCTGAAAAGCAGGACTAGTAAATCTGTGGATGCCTGTCATTTCTTAGTGCTGCGCTTCGAATCGCGTTTTCTGGGCCGGGCCCGTTTACAGAACGTTTGCGTTGTTCAGAGGGATTCAGTGGCAGCACGATGAGGAAAACGTCGCTTCTTCCAGTTTCCTCAGTGCTGCTGGCTAGTGGTTTCTTATCACCTTGCCGGGAGAATGTCTCTGACAGATTTGTTTAACGTCCCACTGACGTGATGACGGCCTCCTGGCTGTGTCTGAACTATGTCCGCTCCCCCCTCCGCCTTCTTTCTAGCCCGTTGGGAGGTGCTGGTACGCTCGTAAACCTCGTAACGACGATTAAAACTGAGGATTAAAAAATAACCTTTAACGGCTTCTTTAGGTGATCATTCATCTGGGCTACAATTCAAAAAGCCATTATATTTCTCCGACAATGTTTGCTTAATAAAACGCATTGGTGGTACGTGAGGACAGTAGCTTATAGTGTGAATGTTTGCCCTTTCGATTTTATGAATTGGCTGAAAAATGAAAATTTCAATGAATTCTCACCAAAATACCTTTTATTCAGGAACTTAATTGAGGTGTTGGTGAACTTACCACTCAGTTACCTTTGCTGTGGGCAGCAGAAGCCTTTAGCTAGTGACATCCTCTCTCAAAAAGGGGTTTGAGTGAATAATTCTGTTCCCATGGAAACTTAAACGGTAAACTGAAGAGAATGCCCCAGGAGTCTTTACTTAGCACTCAGCAGTGATGTTTAGAGCTGTGCACTGAACCAGCGGGTTCATTTAAAAAGAAAAACCTCTCTCTACTGGTCCTCTGTGGCTTGGTGACAAAGCCCAACATACTAGCTAGCTGATGAGATTATTTGTGCCAGTAGCTAGCTCTTGAAATAAAAAAATAAAAAAAGAATTTAAGTAATGCAATACACCATGGTTGCTTCGAATGAGCCATTATGGTTTTTACTAGAGCCAAGTTTATGTTCAGTTAACCACAACTTCACAGAGAAGACGGACTTGAAGGAATTTCCTCTGTCGGGGGCAGTGGACCCTCTCCGGCCTGGTTAAGTGTGCCACAGGGGAGACTGCCCCCCCCCCCCCCAGAGGGATGAAAAAGAGGCCCAAAAGACTCGGGACAGTGTGGGTTTCGTTCGCAGAAACGAACAAAACCAAGGAAACCCCCTACGTTATCATGTTTAAGCGCTGTATTGGAAATGAAGTAAGCCAGCGAAACAACCCTTGCCACTGGTTCCTGCCTGCTCAATTCCCTGTTTGGTAACCTCTGTGGGGGTCTTTACTTTAGCAACTGTTACAGCGCTGCATGTTCTTGCTAGCTGGAAATAATAGAAGCATTCTGGTATTTTCCAATTTCAAATGAGTTTGACGTGTCCTGCCTAACGGGTAACGTCAGTGTTTACATTCTCGACAAGTATTTAGCTTATTATGCCTCCTTTTCAACCTCAAATGTGATCACGCTTGGGCCTTGTCTTTGAGAGATGGCTCGGGGCCGCCCTTTAAGGCGCGCACGGTGTGTAATCTACCTTGTCTGAAACCGGACAGTCATGAGATTGAGTAATGAGGCTTTATAGTGATGGGTTCCTTTCTGGTTAATCTGGTTTTGGGCAATACTGGCTGAACTGAGTTCTTCCCGGAATCGATTCCCATTGAAAGGGTTATGCATGATGGCATTTTTCTGCCCACTGGTATGCAGAGAATGCAGTGGGAGGCCCAGCTGACCTGATATGAAAGGTAGACATAGATAACCTCACCTCACCCAGTCCAAACTGGGTTAACTTGCTGACCGGTTAAATAATGTATGTATGAGTGTCTGTCTTTGTTTATAAAAATGCTCAGGGAACCTAAATTTAAGTTGGAGACTGAAGTAAGCTGTGTGTAAAGAAATGAATAAATTGTAGGAGGGTTTTGAAGATGACCTTATCTGATGCTGTGTATATCAGCCCTGTTTCTGGGGATCCATTGATTTCTTCCAACTGACCTCAAAACAAATGAAGCCTGACTTAACTGAATACAGATCTGAATTTGCATGTAGGTTATTGGCTGCTTATGCACGAAAACATTAACTGTGTTTTCCTCCCCTCCCCTTTGGAAATAAATCTGAGTTAATTTATATTTCCAGTCAGAACCTCAGACTACGGAAGAGGCGTGCTTATCCAATGAGTCAGAAGGCAAACGGGACAAATGACCCGCTCCAGTTGCTCCGTGCAGTTTTGTCATAATTTTTCTCTCAATTCTCACAAATAAAACTCCTGCACATCTTTCATTATTAATTGGGCGGCGCAGATGTTTCCCCAGGAAGACGTTTTTTCCTATAAGGGATCTGTGCTCCACTGTTAGCGGCATCTCCTTGATTTAGAACATGCGTGGTTCCGGATGAGAACAAATGGGCTAGACCAGCATTTGATGGGGCAGTGATTTCTTGTAATGTTCACATTGAATGTTAAAGTTATTGTGGTGCTTGAGGGTCCAGCACTCTCTGCAGGAAATGAAATGAAAATGCATCGCTACCTTTTGCCTTCCATGAAGGAACGCTGTCGGTTCCCCTAAAGGAGCCCATTGAGAAGAATCCCCACCAAGTGGCAGCGATCGCACGGCAGGCATAGAGCAGGGGCTTGGCCGCAGTCACTGGTACCGGGTGGAGAACCGTCGGCAGCCCGGCCCGGTTATGGCACCTGGGGCGGCGTGATGGATGCGCGGTTGAATACAAATCGCCCGTTGCTGCTGTCCCCTGGTTTTTATCTGTGGCGCTTGACCCACAGTCACCGGTGCCCTGGTGAAGATGACGTGGTGAAATCGATGCTCTTATCGGGCTTGAGAGCCGCGTGTGCGCCTGTGGTCTCAAATCCAGCTTTTTCGGCCCGATTAGTGCTCTTTGGCACCATTGCCATAAGCCTGTTAAAGACCTGATTAGCATCTGTTCCCTTTGTACTGACAGTGGCTTATTCCTGACGTGGTTACAGGGTTTGCTTCTAGTGGCAGCGCCAAACCTTTCCCAGATGAAGTGGCGTTAAATGTCTGCTCCTGCCGAGGACTGGGGCAGTGCCAGGTCTCTGTGGGGGATTGAGATAATAAGTTCCTATTTTTATTCTTTAAAAACCCCAGAAAAAGCCCTTCACAGGACTGAAATGAAGCGAATGGCTGCCGCTTGCAGAGGTGCCGCCGCTAAATACCCCTTTAACAGGAGCTGGCCGCCATTAACTCCTCAGCAGAATTTCTGAAGGGGAGCAGAAGTCTTGGCTCCGTCTCTTGTTTTCCTTCACGGAGCAGGAACAACATCGCGTCCTTCCCTTCAAATGCACAGCTCTCTGACCCCAGCCCCCCTGTAAAAATAAATTAAATGAAAATCAAATAAAACGCAACGCCCCAGCGGCGCGTTTGAATGCACCAGAAGGTTGTTTTTGGAAGCCGGCCTTTGGCGGGCAGTATATTGATTTGGGCCTGTTGGGAGCCGACGGTCCTATTGAATTCCTCTGAATTCAATTATTGAATTCGCTGGGAGGCTGAGCGGACCGGGCATTGGGGCCAGTTCTGCGGGGCGGTCAGCCCGTTTCCCTCCGCAGGTGCACATCTCCCGCCTTTTAGTTTTGTGTCATAAAGCCTATTGGGCAGAGTGTGGGGATGGGGACAGTTGCTTCATTGCTAGCTAAAGGCGCTGGAGTTTGTTATTATGTACGCTAATGTACACCCCAAAAACATGACGTAAAGAGGTTGTGAAATTTGGGCAGGATTATCACTATGGGCTGGTGTAACATGCCCCCCCCCCCCCCACCATGTGTTCAGTGGCGGGAAAGAAACTGGAATTCATGACCCGTTTCCTTTTCATGCGGTACGAAGATCTTCTTAAATCATTCCTGTTTTCTATGACAACAGCTGTTCACTTGTGTCTTAATATGCCTACCTGGGTAATGATTATGCATATCTTTAAAACAAATATATTTTAAACTACATGTTTCTGTCAAACACTTGATTGATTGGTTTGACCGCATGTTTTGGGTTAAGATTATGATCTGGTTCAGATGCCACCTTTTAGAAACAGATGTTGGATGTTTTCACGGGTAATTCTTTTGGGGTAAATTCTAAATGGCTCTCTTCTGCTAAGCAATTACCTTTTCTATGAAAACGCAAGTCTCCCTTTTGCCTCAGGGTAAATGTCCTCATGTTGAAAGACTGATGATTCCCCTGTCTGGGTAAGAGCATCCCATCTATTAGAAAGAGCTTGTTGCAATTTACCTCTGCGAATGAGTTTCCAGGGCAACAGAGTTCCTTTTAAAGAGCTTAAAAGTGCTTGATTCTCACCTTGGGAGTGTTTAAGTACTCAAATGCCTTAAAGTCCTTTAAGATCCAGAATGATTACTTAACCTGACAGAAGACTTGCACAAATTGGGGTGTTTGTGTAAAGGACTACGTGAGGTTTTTCTCACAATGGAGGCAATGGGCGTCGGCGTCTTGTCTGCCGTTGTTGTCCCAGAGGTTGACGGTCAGGATTATTTTGGGTTGTTGGAGGAATCTCCCCGACTGTGCTTCTCTTTAGGAGCCTTAATTGCAACCTGCTTGTTGAACACATTCTGCAGTGGGGGACACAATGATGGAAAGGGTTGCACAACATTGTTCACATTTTTAAGGGGGTTATCAATGTGATTTAGTTTTTATACATTTACAAAATATATTGTGCTCGTGAATATATTGCAGGAATATGCAAATAAGAAAACAATTGCCTGATTCCCTTTTTTTGAGACTAATTACTCAAAATAAAATGCTTGGTGAAACACTTGAGAATCGGGATTCATCTTGCTCAACTCTGCTTACCGATGCTGGCTCGGTTTTCCACAGTTTCTCTTTCTTTTTTAGTTTTTAGTTTTAGCATGGAAATCTTTCTGCTATTGTTTTTTAACATTGTAGCAAATGAGATCTTGCTTAATAGTTTCCCCATGGATATTAAGCAAATTGGGGGGTACTGAATAGCCATTAAAACTGATTATCTTATTTGTCATGCTATTGGGAGGTGATTTTTTTAAAATTTATTTTATTTTTAAATTTATTTGTATTTTTTTTTTTTTTTTTTATGGCTTAGGACTATAATTTCAGTTTCCCCGGAATTTATGTTGGAAGGAGAGATGTCAGCCAGTGATCTAACGTCCTTGAGGCAAGAATCTAATTTGTCTTCATGCTGGTCCTTGCCTGGTTTTGCAGACAGATGGAGCTGCGTGTAGTCTGCATAGCAGTGGAAATTTAAATTCAATTAAAACCGTGTTTAGTAATGAGTGGTAACGTGTATCGGTTGAGTAAGGGCCCCAAGACAAAACACCAGGGGACACCAAACCCAACTTCATCGTTTATTTGCATAAATCTCAATATCTTGTGTATGAATTAATTAATCCGCCCTGCAATTTTTTTTTTTTTTTTTTTTTTAACACTGCACCTTAAGATACTGCTTGGCTACTATTAGGCAGACGTACTTGTGTGGGATTACTACTGGAGTTACTAGATGTATATGGAAATATATTTGGATGACTAGTCACAGATTTTTGGAAACGTGCAGACGTACGTGACGGTCTTGGTGCCTGCAGAATGGCCTGTGTTCTAGTTTGTTGACTCGGGGGGGAATTGGACAATTCACTATTTTTAAATAAAAGAGGATAACCTCTCCAGCTCAAATAGGGCCGGCCAGCCTCTCTTCACTTAGCCAGGTGTACCCAAAATGCCGTCCGGTCTGGCTGACAGACTGGCGTGGATCAACGAGCGATTTAACACCGGGAGTGGGGCCAGCGGTGGCACCCGTGTTGCTGTTAACGAGGGGATTGGCGATGATGGGCGCTTTCTCAGTAGGCGTTTTGCCAAGTGGTGTTATTTAGTAGCCAACTCGGTTCCTCCTGAATCCTCAGTGAATTTCCTCTGCTTCTTTGGAATTGTGACAGTTCACCGGCTACTCAAACCCTGCTGACATTCGATACCTAGAAGCCTCAGCGTTTCCTCATTAGGAGTGAAGGACAAATCTCACTGTCTTACGGGTCAGGTCTTCGTAACTCTTCGATTTTTCTCTGTCATTTTAACATACTGCTTACAAAACTTGGTACAGCCGATATTGACTGAGCAGAAGAGAAACCCGTTGTCCTGAGAGCAGAAGAGATTGAAGCAAGCCATTGCTAACCCAGAGAATGTGTTAGGGTTTGCAGTGGGTATAGACTTGTAGCCTAGGAGACGAGGCGTATACATTTATTGTGCTCTCAAACACACGTTACGTCAGAAATGCAGCATGAACCTTTCAGCTTAAAAAAAGATTTAAGATGGGCGCACACACACAAAAACAAGGAACTCAACCGAACAATTTGGTCTACTGCCTGCCTGAGTACAAATGGGTCAGGGTGGACCAGATGGGATGTAAACGGTAATTAACTCTGAGAAAGGCAATATGTGGGTAGAGGAAATGCACTCGAATAACTTATTTACTTATCAAGAAAACTCATGGTGGAACATATCAATTATGAAATTGCATTGGTCAACTTTCCTCCATTAAGTATATTAAAATCCTTTGGAGAGGGATTTTTAAATATTAAAATCCCTGTCATTCTGCCTTTTCCCCCCAGAGAGATGGGGATGAAGAACTGTTATTGACAGGATCTTTGGAGAGACAGCCAGCATCACTTTTCACTGGGTTCTCCTACGGCTGGGTTCACTGGGTTCTCCTACGACAGCTTTAAGTGCAAGGACTGCAGCCTTTAGTGTACCGTGGATCTGTTGTAGTGAAGTGAAGGTGTGTCACGTGAAGGTGCGTCACTTTCGGGTGCACCCTTCTAGAAAAGGCAAGAATCTGGAGAAATGTTACTCCATATGAAAATGGAGTAGCAGACAATGCTGATTCTTCCAAATGTCTTGCAGGTTCAGGTGATGCTAAATCCTCCAATCCGTGTACCAGTGGACGATGACATCATCGTAAACGGCGGCGTAATGCATTTCTGGTGCCGTTTTCCCGATTTGACTTGCACCAAAGGGACAAACGACACCCCAGTTGTTCTTATTGTCCACAAATGGGCCTTTTTTGAATTCATTGAGAACATCAACTTAACTGAGGGAATGCCTTTTCGAATGGAGACTTTTGGTTGGTGGTTTTTTCGTTGGCATCTTGAATGTGGTGATGGAATAAATTGACCAAGCTATAGTAACACCTTTCAGAGTACATTAAAACTGCTCACGGTTTGTGCCGGATATTTAGCGAAGGAGATGCTTAGACGCCGTCATGCGGATGAGCGGCCGGTGGCTGGCTGTAACGACCTGAGATAATTGAGGCTGTGATTTGACGGAGCTGCTTATTTTTAGCAATGGGTTCTCTGCTGCTACTTTCCATCATTTAACAGGTTGCGAGCTCCTTGGCGTGATTTGCATAACGTTTTATTATGCGTTTCAGCTACGCGTGTTAATTGTGGCCGTTTAGCGGTACGGTTCAACACGAGTGCGGCGTTTAAAAGGGGGGGAGACACTAACCATAACCATAAATACTCCATGTAAATGAAGTCTCTCGTGCTGCGGTAAAAGTCCCAACGGATCTAAAATGGGAATGTTCTGGCTGCTGTTTGGACAGCTCTGGTGTCCTCCAGCCAGAACCACTTCCACTGCCTTCATTTTGTCCTTTTTCCCTGAGATGGATCATGCTTCAGTGTAATTGAGTTATTCCCATCTGAATCATGCTGTCAGACCTAGAAGAATGAGAACGTCAATGGCGCGGCGCTAAATGAATATTTTATGGTGCGATCTGGGTAGCTGTGTCCCTTTTGATACTTCCTCAAAGCCTGGTGACGCAGCCTTTTGTTTTTCCCTGCGGGGGCAGCGTAGAGCAGCCTGCCTTACAGTGGATCATGGATGTGTCAAAGAGCCTCATCTAATCAACGCTCAATTGAAGCTTTTTGATTCCTGTAATATTTCCCCCCCCAAAGGTCCCACTCAGATGCACTACTGAATATAAAAATCCGGTGTCTGAAAAGTTATTTTGACCGTGCTTAATCGTAATATAAATGTTAGGAACAAGACCTGCTCTCAGGTTCTGCTTATATGGTGGTTTCCCGCAGTTCTCCGATTCTGGGGTTTTGCCGTTCGATGTTGCAGTTCATCTCAATGTGGTGATACAATTGGAAAATGAACAAATTTGACATTTCCCACGAAAGAAAGAAAAGAAAGAGAAAGAAAATGCATTCAAAAGCCTCGCTTGCTGGTTTGGGGAAACTTTTTAAAAAGTGTCTGGTTTTACATCCTTTTCATCCATTCTGAAGGGTAACCAAACGATTCTTCATTTTCCCTTGCGACGAGACCTGAATGCACTCAGTAGCCTACATTGTCAGGGAAATGGTGCTTTTGTTTTATAGGAATGACATTTTAACATCACTTTAAAGGTTATGTGTGTACCAGACTTGTCTTTTGCGCTGAATCGCCGTTCACCTGGTCCCCAGTAGAGCCTTTAAATTGCCATCAGCTGCCTACTTGGTGTTCAGCCTGTTATGTCTCAGGAGGATTAAATGGAGTTTGGCATTAGTATGCATCAGTTCTAGGGACGCTAACCATTCTACAGTGTCTACATTAATCATATTCCGAAATCTTTATTTTGTTGTTTGGCAATTTTTTGCTACCTCTGCTGTCTGCTGTACGTTTTCAAGGATAGAGTACTGTATTTGGTGGCTGGCCCACATCTGTGGGCCATAACGTTAAATGTTCCCTTCGACGCACGTAAAAAAAAGTCTGTAGTGTAAGGGAAGCGGTCTGCTTAGAAAAGCTGCTGTTGGGTGTTTAAGACGCCACGGATGTGATCTGCGCGCAGACATCTGTGCAGATATCGATATCACTTGTATTTTGGCAAAAGCGCTACGCCTATGGTGTTCGTTTCTGTGAAACGGTAAAGGACAGATCTGCATGTGTAGTCAAGGGTACATTTAAACAAATTCTGGACCATTATATTATTGATTTCCAAACTCGTTACCCAGTCAATGTGCTCATTAAAATCCTCCCGAGTACTTCTGCATTTGATTAATTAACATCACCAATCTTATCTCTTAGCACTACCACAATGAGTCCTTCACGTCACACAGGTAATTACTCAGAATAGTAAAAAGAATAATATCAGTATATATCCCTGGTACAAGGTTTACACAACAGTATACTTTGTTTCGTCATTGTTTGATTACCTGCGAGTTTTAGAACAATAAATTCCAGGTGGAAAATGCTAATGAATACAACTCCCAATTCAGATGTTTGTTTTTCAGTAATGTGGGCCGGCCAACAAAGAGAATCACAGATGAGAACCAGTAGCGCAATTCTGTAATTACCGTTTTAAAATCGTAGGGCCTTTGTGGAATCCCTTTGGCTGGTTGTAATTGCATGGCAGAAAGGGCTTCCCATTCAATGTTCCTTTTTCAACATACCAAACCAAGGCCTACTGACTAAGACGGATTACTTGAAGTTGGAGTGAAGGAGAACCTCAAAGCATTGCACGCGTTCCAGTGTTGTGCGTGTGTTCTGTTTCGGTGTTTTCTTAACCGTAGACGGAGCGATTGAGCTTTCTCTCCAGGAAGCTGTGTAGGATGGGGAAGTGCGATTGCATATTACTGTGAAGCTATAAAAATGTGTGAGGGCTTGGGCTCTGTGTCAGGTGTCTGCTTGGTTGCAGTGTCCCTAAATGAACTCTGCCTCACTTCAGCCAGGAATACACTGTCCCGCCCCCACCTCCTCCCCATTTTAAAGCCCTTGAGCGTCATTTAGGGCTAAGGTAACGGAATTGCGGTGGCTGGTTTCTTTTGCAGTCCTGGCATTGTAATAACTAACGTCACCATTGGGAAAGTGGCTGTCGGGTGCCGCTCAGCCTAACCCAGACGACGGCTTTTCTTACGTATGCGTCTACCTGCAGACAAATGCAGTCTATAAGCGTTAGCATTGCTTAAACGCAAGCAGTTGTTTTTCTAAACTGTTGGAGACGCGATAGATGGACCGCCCATTCTTTCCCCAAACAGTGACAACGCACACATTTTAATCCTACCCTTTTCGACGCACTCGAATAGTGGATACAAATGATTAGACGTGTCACTCAAACGGCGATAAGGGAGCCTTACGTTAGAAGTTTTCATTTTCGCTTTACAGAAACCGTTGCAACTTTCAAAAAATGTCCGTTCTGTGAGCTCAGCTTGCCGTCCATAATGAGAGATTGGCCTGCTGCCTATAGCGCTCGTGTGGGGACTTGACAAAGCGCTCGGCGGTCTGCCACAAAGCCCGGAGGGCGATAATGATACGCCTGCCGCTCGGAGCCATTCAACTTCGCTGGGAGATGAGTCACTGCGAATCGCTTTGATATAAAACGCGCTCCCTGTGCTTGCTCTAGCGCGCAGGGCTGGAAAGTACTCGGAAGTTCCTCTCTTTTGAAAAGTAAAGGGGAATTATTTGAGAGTAGTTTCCAGTAAAAGTAATAATTCCCCTATTCAGACAGTTTTTTAGTAAAAGTTAACATTTCTGCTTTCAAATGTATGCTTACCAAAAGTAAAAATAACTTTTTTACAGTGCGAATGTATGCGAGTTAATATTATTTTTTATTTTTTTTACAGACGCAAAACTTTAAAATTCACCTTTTCTGGTTATAAAAATACTAAAATTGATTGCAGACTTTGCATAAAAAGTGGCATTTATATATTGGATGCAAGAAGACTTTGTTGACGGCCAATGTTTCAACGGCGGGGCAAAACAATTGCGAGCACTGTCGTGTTATTTCAATAAAAGGCTTTCTTGCACTGATGTGAGACGAACGTTTAATGTACACCGTTTGCATTGCCATTGCAGTACTATGTAGCTCTCTCTACCAAATATTAATTGAACATATAAATGTATCCGTCGCTCATTCTTTGCAAATTGGCGCCGGTGAACCAATCAACTTGTACGTGTTATCTAATGTTTTGATCTGCTTAGAATACGCCCGTATTGACTCCGGTCTGAAGAATGGTCAGGCGCCGACAAACGTGAACCTTGAATGTTTTAATGACAACACTGTATTGAATTTATAAATGTGACTATCTATATACATGGAATAGCTCAGTTACTAGTTTAGCTAGCTTATTGCCCAATTTACTTGTGGTAGCTTCTGGAACCTTGTAGCTGCATCCTAATAAAGGTCTCTGTGTCTAGGCTGAAGTAAATATCTTTTGAATGTACACTTGTAAAGTAACTCGGTATTTGTTCTTTGTCACTTACACTCTCCTCCAAGCCTGTGAGCTACGTGTTTTTAGTCCCGTTTTAGCCACTAATTGCTGGGATGGCCACCATTGGCGTTTCGGAGCTGACGGTGCTCTCTAAACTGTATGAATAGTTTCATTCTGTACCGCATATGCCGTTAAAATTACAGGGCTGATCTCAAAGGGCTTCAGCGGCATCTAACAGTGGTACGCATTTACTTGTCAGGAAAACTATACCCACTCAGAAGCGGGACATTTTAGGCACCGGTTTAGTCAATCCAGGGAACTGCAACCAGCTGTGGTTTTGGATTTTGTGCATTTCAATGGTCCTGAATGACAGGAAGTGATAACGGTATCGGTGTTCCTTCTGGAAAAAAGGACGAGCCTTTTTTATCTCAGCTTTCCACATTGAATTTTCTCTTCAGCTTATCACAAAACAAGTGTCGCCTTTGAGAGGTTCTGGCTCCGAGTCTCCTGACCGGTCTTTTTCACTGCCCGTTTTCCCTGCTTTGCTGAAGAGATTTGTAAACG
Organism: Hiodon alosoides; assembly: GCA_025775065.1. NCBI lineage: Eukaryota > Metazoa > Chordata > Actinopteri > Hiodontiformes > Hiodontidae > Hiodon > Hiodon alosoides. The sequence continues at coordinate 26,550 of JAOYSI010008150.1, read as the reverse complement.
GTTGCTTTGTTTGTTCGGTGTCATGTGGGTTTTTAGGCCTCCTCCAGCGACCTTTTATATTTTTTTTTGATTTTGCTGGCCTCTGTGTTTTGATTGTTTACTGCCCGTTGTTTTGTGCATAACTGCAATTATAGGAATTGCGTTTCTTTTCCTCTGTTTCGTGTTGTGAACACTCAATGTTCTGCATGGTTTATGCAGGATGGCCAGCTGCAGAAACCCAGCGTATAAACGCCTGCACGCTACGCTGCTTCTCTTGGATTTTTGTTCTCCGGCCTGAAGCCAGCTTTTATAAATCACGCTGCACTGCCCCCCTGAACTGCTGTGTTAGCTTATCCAATCAGATGAAGACACCGTTGTTGATGTTTCCCATTTCGCAGAGAAGTAATTGCTCGCTGAGAGAAAACGGATGGATTAGCGTTTTCATGTTCCATGAGTCCCTCCAGTTTTTGGAATAACAACGATGGAAAATGACACCCCTTCCCAGATGGTGTTGTAAACATGGAGCTGACTGAGGAAATGTGGATGACCTACCAGGGCCTGTTGATGTGGAAGGGATGACACAGTGCAGATGGGGAAACTGAAGGGTCATGATTCCCACAAAGATACCGTGTGCTTGCTCTCAGGCTGAACTTTGAGGGCTGAAGCATGGGTGACATCTGTTGAAGGCTGTTCGCTGTAATGTTCTGCTAAATTTATCAGGAATGTACTTGTATCCCTTGTATCCCATATATGGGTCTTGAAGATCTTTGAACTTCTGATTTGGAGATGGGTGGTCCCTTTGCTCTGATCTTTGGCTGTGGTTAATTCCAGAATCTAGGTCTACGGAATGGCTTTATAATTACAGTGGGGCCCACTTTTGGTGCAGTCCCACTTTCAGGTTTAATGTAATGTAATGGGGAAGCTGTGTTATAAAACTGATCTTAATCCCACCTCCCGCAGCTTTGGACATCAGCTACTTGAGTATTTAACCGATGCATGGGGTTGGGTATACGGACAAAGTAAATGGTCTACAGTAAAGCGATCAAACGGGCTGAGTGAAGCCACAGGGGAATGTGTGCGTTGTTGTTGGCAGGAGTGAAGCCGTCCATTGTTGGGCCTCCTGTTTCCTGATGCAAACAGTGAAATGGCGGAAGCTTGCCATTCCTGTTTACGTTCTCGTTTTAATGGCTAAAACATGTATTTTTTTGTTAAAAGATCGGCGCTTTTCCCTTGACTTATTCAGATTTTATAACGTTAAACATGAACTTTTGAGTTGCATTGACAGGCACAGCTCGGACAGGCACGTATTTTATCGCAGGCTTTATTTTGTATGATGTGGGTGTTACCCTTGAACTTCTCCCCCTGCCCCCATCCAGTGACGAACAAGAAGCCCCCCCAGCTCTCCATCACCAAGGTTAAACAGTTTGAGGGCTCCTCGTCCTTCGCCAGGAGATCCCAGTGGACCATGGACCAGCTCCGGCAGGTCAACGGCATCGACCCCAGCAGAGTGAGTGAGGCGTTGGGGAGCGCTCGGGTTGTCGTAGACGGGGGTGTGGGGGTGGAATGGACTGGGTTTCTGAAACTTATGGAACCGTTTCTTGCGATATCGTACCAACTTTCTCTATTGTGTGTCTTTTTAGATTTTTTAATTTTTTTTGAAAGGGGATTAATTATCACGTAGCACTTTGTTCTCTCCTGTGCAATAATGTGCCTCTGTTAAAATGCTCCCAGCAGACCACTTTTGGATGTAATGTGCAGCCGCAATCCCCTTGTTCAGTGAGTTGGGGCCTGCTGCCAGCGCTCTACGTCCCAGGCCTGACCCGTCTCGCCTGTCTCTCAGGATTGCCCGGAGTTCGACCTGTTGTTTGACAACGCTTTGGACCAGTGGGTGGCAGGCTCAGCCGGGGAGAAGTCCATGTTCGTCCAGGTTCTGCACCACGCCTGCCAGCGACACAGCGGCGAGCGCAAGCCCGAGTTCGTCAACTGCCAGTCCAAACTGCTGGGAGGTAGAGTAACGCCCCCGTTGCCCAGGGCAACCTGTCTGAGTGAAACAACACTTTTTCAACTCTTTGGGAACTTTGTTACCGTAGCACTTTGCTATTTACGACAAAGGAGTGCAATGCATTTCTTGTTTTGTAGCAGTAGTTTTTGTTTCCTGATTGCTGTTATTGAAATCTCCCATAATCGGCGAACAACCCCACACCAGCCAAGAACATCTTATGCAAATAGCTGCATTATGCAGAATTCTAAAATGTTTTGGAATGTCGAGGGGAAGCATAATGTGACGGAGCTAATTAGCACAAAGAGCATCGGGGAGAGGGGTTGATGCACGACGTGAGGAACGAGAGAGGGAGAGATGTGACGTTAAGGAAGAACACCTGGCTTCAGTTGCAAGGAGCGCTGTTCCTGAGTCGACTATACCGGCACGTGAAATTCCGCTCATCAGGGACGCTAATGGCCGGGGGGTGGTGAGGTTCACAGATGGCTGCTTTTCGGTGCTGAGAGGAGCGCCACTTCAGGAACGCTTTATTTCTGTTCTCAGGGATCCTCTGATTGTTCCCCTCTGGATTTTGTTCCCCCGGTGGCCCAGGGCCAGAACGCCCATCAGGCCGAACTGGTTTACCCCCAAGGAATTTAATCCTGTTTATGTTCTTGGATGAAACCCCTTTGAAATGATTAGATGGTAGAGTAATAAGCACTATTAAAGATGGATTTCTGAAAGATTTAGAAAATCCGGTCCCTACAGAACCAACCTTTTTGGCTTGAAGATGAATGCATCTGTCTGCTGAGAAAAGTGGGGGTGTGGGGGGGGGCATTGTCCATACTGGCGGCCTGGCAGTGTGAGATTTAAGGGACGGGTTAGACATGGGCGTTCATAACGAAGCCTGAGTGAAAGCGGGTAGATGATGGTTAATCAGGTATTGATCCATCGATCTGCTGACACGGGGCTTCTGACGCCAGCAAAGTTCAGTGATTGAGGTTCTTCCTGGAGGATTTTAGGCCAGGGGGTGATGGAGATGATTCTCGTCAGGTGAATTACGGAATGAGAATAAGACCGTATGTACTTAAGGAGATTTAAGTGATTTAAATGGGACTGAGTCCAGAAGAGGGCTCCGGACCTGAATGCCCCTCCCGGTTTAAGTCTCACACCAGTGCAAAACAACAATCGTGAAGCTGCTCAGGTGTGGGACGATAACCGTGTGGGACACCCCCGTCATCAGTCATCCGTCTATGCCCTGTGATGGTCTTGGAGGGCTCAGAGGTGTCAGGTCTCCACCAAGCTGGTGCTCGGTTTACCCGGCTCGATCAATTAGCTTAGTTAGCCGTGCCCTTGGCCCTAAGGAGCCGGAGATGCGAAAGGGGAGCCGTAAATCCTGCAGGACTGCGGTAATCCAGGTCCGGGCTTCACGGGCCCTTCGTCCACTGGAGCGTTCCGTCTCTCCCGAGGACTGGAAGTGATCGTATAGAACGCCGTGCCTTGTTTGGCGGTGATGAATGAGGGAGCTCGGGCACAGAAACGCCCTTCATTTTTGAACCGCAGGAACGGAAGACGGGAGATCTGTTCTTAGTATTACCTTTTGCAGCTGTGCCGTGTTTCGTCTGGTCTCCCACCCCGCCCCGCCCTAGCTCGGAGCATCAGAGCAGCTGTGTGGCGTTTGTCTGACTGAAAAGGCATCAGCACCGCCTGTAACCAGCTGTCGCTTTCCTTTCAGGGGCAGGCTCCGTCAGCGCCCTTATCTGGCGTGCGTGCCAAGCCCGAGCCGCGCACATGCCCTGGTCCTGGGGCGGGTCCTGATGACATGCGGCGTCACCGGGCCGCCGCCCAACTGGCGCGTCTGTCATCATGCTTTCGGCGAATTGCGTAAAAGGCGGTGGCTTTCCACTTTGTGCCGCGGTGATGTGTAATTGTCCCTGCTGTTTGAGTAGGTCACCGAGCCTGTAGGATTTATAACGCAGGGTGTCATGCAG
>JAOYSI010008150.1:0-16640 GCA_025775065.1 Hiodon alosoides | reverse complement strand
GTCAGTCGGTGGGTCGAGCCAAGTGTGGAGTGGTTAGTCCGGTTCTCCGACTGTAGCACCCCCCTCGGTCTGTAATGAGGAACTGAGTGCTGGGCCGTACTAACCGCAGTGTACCTTTGATGAATTCAGTAACCCGTAATCTTTTCTGCGGCGGTCTTTCTGTCGCTGTGACTCCAGGGGTCCTGCTAGGCAAGGGAAGGTGTGCGTCGGGAAGCGCGTAGGGGCCCTTCTGCCAGGGCGATGTGACGTTCAGTTATCTGGCATCAGCCAGCATGGAACGTGCAGCTCTGCGTTCGCCGACTGCGGCGGTTTCCAACCGGTGTCATGTGGGGCTTCTGGCCACACCCTCAACACTGGGACCGGTGCCGTTTCTGTTATCGGCGTAATCCAATTTCCACTGTCCGGCCTCAACTCTGCAGCAAACCTGAATTCGTTGTGCGACTACGCCATTTTTACGTTTAACAATTGGGAACGTATTAAGGCCTCCTAAAGCATGAGAGTGACTCCACCCCCTCACAAAGTAGATTACTGACATTAGTCCTTTCAACAACAAAAAAAGAAGTTAATATTCATCCCTATAAAAGAGATGAATAATAAACTGATAAATCACAATGATGACAGACTAATTGAGTCTCCCTCTAGACGTATCTGGCCTCTCGCTGTTCTCCGAGGAATAACCCACCGTGTGGGGGAAATGGAGTGGAAAGATGAGGAAAAGTAGACCTCAGAGAGGGGATGCGAGACTCCCATTTATGACAGCACATTCTTTCCCCTTTCCATTCTTCACCATCTATTAAACGGCTAATTGGCGTGGTTATTTCACTAATTTGACATCTTTTTTTATGAGTGTTTAGTCCCGAGTCCTAAAAAATCCCCAACAAAAGCTAGACAGGTGTGGAATTTTTGAGATTCAAAGGTTTAGTCGTCCTCAACGGTTGACCCTCAGTTTTTTTTTTTTTGTTTGTTTTGCTTAAGTATTTGTTTACCAGGCCAGATTTTAGGGGGGTCGAAGCGACTGAAATTCAGGCAATAAGTCTTTTTGATTTATGATATTTGCCTACCCATTGGGTGAATTAGTCATTGGGGGTGGAAACATTCCATGAGGAAATATCAAGCTGTTAATTGAAATGAAATGAGCGGTTTAATCACAAGTGGTAAAACACAGCAGTAAACCTATGAATGATCAGGTTGGGTTTTAGGACTCGAATCCGCATTCAGTTAACCAGATTTCTAAATGGCGTCGGATAGGAGAGGTCTTATCGTCCAGCATGAGTCAATATTAGGATGTTTGTGTTTTGCTGCCCCCTGCTGTTTCTTTGTGTAACTTTTACCAATCTGATGAACTATGTTTTGGTCCGGTGGGGTACTTTGCACGGAAAGGCTTCCCCTGTCGGCTTGCAAATTAACTGTGTGATTCTCTCTCTCTTATCTTCCAGCTCGCCATGAAGCACAAGTGTTAAACACTACGCCTTCCGGGGTTTTCTACGATACGAGAGTCACGAAATCCTCGGACGCATGTCTGTGTGTGGTGTTCCTTTAAATGCGTTTTATTTTTCCTGTGCGTTGTTTTCACAATGTCATCTCGGTAACAATGATGGCTGTTTAATTTGCGTTCTCGGACGTTGTTTCTTGCCGCGGAAGATTTGCGAGACGAGGGCAGAGGGAAGCTGTGGTTTCACTGCAACACCGTGCCCTTTGACAGAGCTCTCTCCATGAGAAGGCCACCCGACGGCTCTCCTCATCGTCATCCCAATGGGAGCAGAAGAAGCGGCCGCCCTGAGGAGTCGCGTGGCATCATCTGGTCTTGTGATTTAACGGCTCGTATACTCCGCGGTGACGATGCTTCGCGCAGCTATCTGTGAATGCCAGCTATGTGATGTCACTCTCTGTGCACAATCTGCGAGCAGCGGAGGATGTCTGTCCGCTGGGAACGCCCAGCTCTGGCAGTTAAGACGCCTCGCATTGTGATCCTAATACCCGAGTATTTACGTTGTACTTACATGTGTGTTGGGTGGTTTCACGTTGGTGCGCAGTACGTACGACCTCCCAGCTTGTTTGTGGCTTGTGCGAGCGTGTACTTACACAGGAAATTGCGATTTAAGTATTGTGTGAAACCTTGGTCGACGTCGATGTACCTGTGGATTAGGCGTACACGGGTTTTGGAGCCAACTGGAGCATAATTTATCCGCGTTATTTTAGCAATTTTCTGTTACCGATTACAGCAGAATGTGGGTTACTGCGCGAGTCGCCAGCTACGCTTTTAGCTTCACCTTGGCCCTGCAGTCATAACGGGAATAAAATGTGGAAAAATTAGTGTATGTCTGTATGTGCGTGTGTATGTGTGTGTGTGTATATATATAGTGATTGTTTATAAAATAAAAGTATTGACTAGTGAGCGACTTTGTAGAGCGAAAAGTAGTTTTTAACGAAGATAAACATTCCATGCTACGAGCTACTTCTATTCCCAACGGTGACTGTTCAAGTCAAGCCTTAATTTAGAGACATTTGAAGCCAATTCAGTGTAATTCTGTGGGTTTATATTTTTTAAGACGACGGAATGGGAAAATTACACCACTGATTTAAATTTGGTTATTGAATGTTTTGATATCTTGGCATTTTTCTCTCCCTTTCATCTTTGCTGAATGTATTTGAGTTTGTTTTAACATTTTAAATGTATGTACATTTTAATTAAAACTGAGAGAACGAAGTTTATTTTGATGCTTTACCTAAACATTGGTGTTAAGTAAATGGTTGAAAATAAGGGTTGATTTTAAAACACTGGCCATTCCACTGAGCACGAAAAAGATTTAAATTCCTCTCACCTGTGTCCGTTTGCCTTGGAAGCTGCATAGTTCTGTCTCCCTGTTCTGGTTTTAGTCACTGCTAATCTCTAACTGAATTGCATATGACGTGTAATTTAGTCCCATTTGAACTGCTCAAATGTGAGAGCTTTCAGCTTCACGGAAGAATTCTCGTGTGTCTGTTTTGTTGGGTGTATTTCTTGTCAGAATCATTATTTGTTCCAGGCAGTAGTACAGGTCTTGGTCACCGTGTGTGTGCCCTCTGCCTGTTCTGTAGGTTTAGTCTGTTTCTCATTACCTGTATTCTTTCTCTTCCTTTTAAAATATGCCAATTAAGGGTGAGGTGCTATGCTGGTTTAAGGTTTGGTTACACTATCAGGTGATAAAGTTGGGTTTGACTGTTAGAGAAGGTGGTAGAGAAAGTGTGGCTTGGTTTTGTCGGATGCACTGCTGTCTCATTCAGAAGAGATGAAGGGGGAAGTCGCTTTAGGATTTACGTTGTGAAAAGTGGAAGTTTAAGGAGGAAGGATTTGCTGTCTCTATGGTTTCCATAGTGAATATGGAAAAGGATATTGAAGTACAGCAGCAACATCAGTGATTAATGCTGTTATTGTTGGGGAATGAAGAATGTTTCCGTTTTGGTTTTTGAGTTTGTATACATTGGTACGTTACATTTGTACCATGGGTCTGAAATGGATATGTAATATGGGCGTGGAGATATGAGATGATGATCTGTACATTTTACTGTCGGGGGTGGTTAATACAGTATAATTGGCACATGTTTTTCTGGGTTGTGAATCTGCTCCCAAGATGTGTCCAGTGATAAGTATTAATTTTGAACAAACCAAGTGTAATGAGCCATAGCCCATTAAGTTCCTGTTCCAGTGCCAGTGCCAGTGCCAGTGCCAGTGCTTTGAGCTTCCCCGGTGTTTTCTCTGTGTGCTCGATTAGCTGCGGATGCCCCGTATCGTCCCTATGGCGCACCGCACAGCCACACTAACGGTGTCCCATGACTGGCGGGAACAGAGCTTCCCTCTTTTAAAACGGATAGGCTGTGATGACGTGGGAATCTGTCATGCTCTGGTGGAGATCCACAGTGCAGTGATCATAACCGGTGCCTTTTACTGGTGGCAGGCATTGCGTGTGGGCAGCGTTCCGGAACGTTGGCCCGTTACCCAGGGTAACACGGGGGATGGTCAACCTTTGTGAAAAAGTGTGGCGTACTGCTTCAGATCAGGTTCTGCTTGTTATGATGAGCTGTTGTAAATTGGAGTGACCACATCCGTTACCCAAGCAGGTGGAGGCATGGATGAAACCATAGTAATGTATAAATGTAAGGTCTTGTAAGAAAACGTAATTTTCTTCACCAGGGGAACACGTGCGACCCTCAGGATCCTGGATGATTTAGACTTCTGATTAAACACTGAATGGGACACCCGAGTGACGCTAAACTTGTTTCAATAGCATATATGACTATGACCTTAAGTTGAACACATCGTTCTATCCTGAACGCGTGGTGCCTTCAGCATACCGCATCCTGAAAGGACTGACTGCAGATAGTTGTGCAGAGATGACAAGTCCAGATGGGCTTCTAACATCTGAAGTAAGTTTGCATTTCCCCATGAAAATAACTTTTAAAATTTTTAATTTAATCCTTCCAGAAGTTAATGTTAAAATTGAATTAATTGCCCCTAGATGGCGATAATTTACCAAAAGTAACATACAATCCCTCCGCTAAAACTATTGGTTAAAATCTATTTTTATCGAGTCTTTATTTTTATGTAGTCTATACGAATTTGAATCAATGCTTTTAGATCTCGTTTTTACTTAAAGTGGATTACTTTTACTGATAAAACCTATTTTAGTTTTAATAAGTATATAATTTTATTTACTTCTGAATTGGTCTGGCACAAAAGTCTTTTATAAAAATCTTACCAAATAACGACATACCAAATAAATATAAAGTATAATGATGTCAAGTCGGTTAGTTTTAGTGCAATGTCCAGTTAATCATTTTCTCTGAACCTTTTGGGGTGGTTATCTGGTTGGGATAAGACGGTCAACTTAAAAGTATCCGTAAGGGAAATGTTTTACTGGCTGTAATTCACCTTTTCAACTAACAAAATGCCCAGGTGATTCGGGCTGTTTCATATGGAAGAATGTATTTGTAAAGTATCGAGTTATCAGCTAATTTCCATGTCCTTTGTATTTGTTTTGTGTAACCAACAAAAATAATAAAATGTTAGACTTGAACAATTGCCCGTTTGAATGCGTTACGTAGAATGTGTCATTTCTGCCAGTGAATTCATGTTTCTCCCTGCTAATAAAGTATACTCCAGTGGCTTTGGTCTACCTTTAAAATTAAGACTTCAAAGATGTCTGAGTATTAAGCATCGAATTAAACACTTAATGAATATAACGGCTATTACTTGCATTACAGATGCATCAGATTAGAGATTTTTCCTGTTTTAAGGCTTTGCACTTGTCCCAACCTTTAACCTTTGACCTTCTCCCCTAGACTCAAGCAGAGGGTCTGGTGACGGCGTTCCGTGCGATCCAAGTTGCGATGCGTGTTCTCTAACACCACCGGAACTCACGACGCGAAGATCCTCGTTAAGCTCTAATGGTGTTTGACCTGCTTTTGTTGTTCTGCTGACCTTGGGTGGGCAGTTTATCTTAACTTTAATGGGTCTATTTCATCGTCAGTTAAAGGTTTCCTGTTTGGCCGGGCAGTTCCTCCACTGGCGCTTGTTTAATTAATGAATGCAGAACACTATAATTAAACTGCAAGCGCTCCAGAATAAAACTAATTAAAGAAAGGAATTCATTACCTCGGGCCATGGGAGTTAGGGCCCCAGCTATTTAAAATGAGGCAGAAAATCAACGCTTTTCTTCTTCTTCTGCTAATAGGCCCACGCAAGGGTTGTCTTTAGGCTGGGGAGAAATCGAACCTTAACGTGAGGTGGAGTTGAGCTGTGTTCAGTGGGTTAACCTTATTCAGCAGCATCCACCATTCCTGAAAATGTTGGGATTGTACTTGTATTCCAAAATACACCACCAAAGCACATTTCAATTTCAGCTATGAGCTAGCTTTAAACAATACATTGTGTATTTAAAAATCCCACTAGAAAATATTCAAAACAAATAAACTGGCAAAGTTTAGAACGGGGAAGTGCAACAAATCCAGGATTAAACCTTGCAATAGTTCGAAACGTTGATACTGCGTCCAATTATGCCCACGAGAGGGAGACATAAATTCTGGGTTCATACGTTAGTGAACGATTTGATTACATTTCTTCATTAGCAGCGCAGGCTGATTGCAACCAACCAAAACACTTTTCTATTCAGTTTTGATCGTATCACATAATCTCTAATGAAGTAATTTAGTAAAAATCATTAGTACGTTTCAATGCCACTACTTTTCACATCAATTTTGGAAAACTTTAAATTCCCTTAGTGGTGTTTTGTGTTTCATGTCTCCTTATCTCAAAGTTCAGTGCTGTAGTTAGTATTGGGCTTGAAGATTTGCAAACAAGCGCTTGATGTTTGGGTCTGTCAGGAGAAGTAAATGGCTTCTGGACCAAATGAAGTGTTTTGAGTGTCTAAATCCTTTAACAGCCGGATGCGATCCTTTCAACCTTCACATATCACCTTGTAGCTACGTAGCCTCCGCTTTTTAATAATGGTTCAGGATTTAGCCGTCTGAGTGCTCATATTTTCTCAACGCTACAGTGACTAATATTCCTAATGCATTCTTTACCAGAACATGTTTCATGCAGGACCCTAACAACTAGATTTTTACGTGAATGTCCCGTCTTATAATGTGGTCTCCTTGAGAACACCTTCTGCTTCTAGATCTAAGCACAAAGGACCAATCGAAATCTCATCTGCAATGTTGTCAGTTGAAAGCCTGGAAAAGTGTTTTACATTGCCTGCAGTATAAATCTCCATCAGTATGTCTGGTGTCCACTCTTTCTGTGTGACCTACACTGGTCAAACGAGCCAGTAAGTTGTATACATGGCACCGAAAGGGTTAACGTCGCACTTTCCCCCATCTGTGCGACGAACTCAGGCCTCACAATCATCACCCACCCGCGAGGTACCTGCGCCCCACCCTGCTCTCGCATCCAAGCCAGCGAACGGAGGCGGAGAAGCTGTCTGAAGTGGATGAAAGTAACTTTCGATGTTAATTCAGTGTGCCTTACGTGATTATTCATGACGTTTTCCGGAGGAGTAAGTCTGGGCAGACCGAGTTCGTTCCCTTTTTAGAATAATCTCCCATTAAGCGACTCAACTGTAGCGTCTTTTATAAACTTTTTAAAAAGCCAAACAAAAACTTAATTTAAACAATTAAGAAATGAAGTAGAATGAACACAAAATGTAATAAATAATAATGCCTTTGTACATAAGTGAGGGGGTGACGAGGTTGGCGCATCTCTCACGTTTAATATTGTATTGCAGTAATGAGTACAGCCACACAACATGCGCTGTCCTTAGACAAAGGCTCTTACATTCAGGTCACCTTTCAGGTACGTCAGCCTACCCTGATTACTCCATGGCAACCATGTGGCACAACTTTCTAGCTCACCCAGTGGACGGGCCCTGGCTAGCCAGCTACAGCGTTCGCGTACAGCGTTACCACTCATGTCTACCCCTCACGGTGCCGGCCGATCCGGGTCTCAACGATCCTGCTCTGTAGACGTGCCAGAATGCCGTACGCCCCCGTATCAAGGGTGTCTTCGTAGGGATGAAGGCTGCGCGAGTTGTTTCTGAAGTCCACCCAAAGAGCTGTCACGGGCCACTTGTTCACTATTGGGCGGCACATTCAGTCACGTTGAAGTACAAATGACCGTTCCTGTTTTTAGCGCTCAGTCGTATTACTGACTGGTGCGTCAATATCCCATGACAGTGATTGAGGAACATTGTTTAGCATTCATACCTACACCCTGCACTGTCAAGCATTTATGGTATTGACATGAGAGACTTTTTCTGTGCTAAACAAGGTGTATCAGCAGGAAGACCAAGCCTTGACATTGCAGTTCTGAGACATCAATTTAGCAACATCAATCATATTGATTCTTCCTGTAAGTCCCCACTGGACTGTAGCGAAGATCTGCGGTTCATCGCTCTGAACTTGTATTACACTATGTTGCATTCCACACTCTTTTTCGGCTTGTAGCTAATATCTTTTCAGGTCACTCGTTTTTTAAATCTTTGAGAATTTGATGCCGTCACTGCATCGTTCCCCTGCTCCTGAAACCGGATCTCGAAACGCCGGCTCGCAGTTCTGTAAATCAGCCACGAGGGGGCACTTGTGTGCAGCTTTGGACGTAGTCGAGCACGGCCATGTCGCCTGGCTCAAGGTCCTTCAACCCACTTTCCAGGAAGGCAAAGTTAGCACCGAAGCGCTCCGCAGCAGCAAACGGCTCCTCACGCGAGGGTGGCGACCGTGTCCAGGATAGTAAAGTACCCTGTGTGACAGCTCTGTTACAGCAAACCACTAAAATCGAATCAGGCATTAAAAAAAGAAAGGAGGGTTCCTCTAGGGTTTAGAATTCAATGAGTGAAGTTTGGAAATGACCCTGTGAGTAAAAAAGAACGCGGGTGAGAATTTCGTTATGCAAAGTAATTAATGTGGGGAAATAGTCATTTTGTCATTCAGAGTAGAGCTAGAAAAATTGCCTTAGAAGAACAGACTGTATGAACCACCCAATCACCTTTATAGTTGTCTGGTCACGTGTGCTTCAAACTAATCTGTGGCCTACTGTATCTTCAGTAATACAGTCTGGGACAGAATTAGGGGCAGCGGCGGCAGCAGAACGGGACATAGATGTCATTGGGACATGAGAGCTCAAACCCTGACTAACCCTCCCTGCTGCGGTTACAAGCGACAGGGAGTTTAAACAAAGCAGCCCTATTCTGGCCTGCACATGTGACCCTTCTCCAGTGGGAAGGGAGGGAGCCGGTCACGACGTCAGGTCACCCACGGCGACCGCTTTACGTCCTCCGCCCTGCCACGCCTCCGCCTTTTGACTTTAATCTATTTTTATCTCCCAGTCATCTGTGGTGGGGCCACGACTGCAGTGCCCCCACCCAGCGCCCCACCCAGTGCCCCCACCCAGTGTGCCTGTGCGCCTGTGTGCACTTTCAGCGGATGAGCACTGGAACTGGCTTCCCGGTTCCTTCCTACGTGCAACTTTAAAGACCTCGGCTTTCACGAACTGAGTAATGTCCTCGTAGGACGTTCTTCCCCATTCAGTTTTTACTATTACAAACTGTCTCCTCCAAGTGTGTGTGTGTGTGAGTGTGGGTTTCTGTGTCTGCTGAGTGCTTTTGTGTAAGGAAGATACCGTGTAGAATCCACCATTGGAAGAACCACTGGGGACAAACAGTCCGTCTGAGGGCCTGCGACTGGATCCGTCCCTCTAATACTGCGCACCAAAGGGCGTAGACACTGGGTGCCAGTCCATGTCTGTGATATGACATTCCTGTACCCTGCTGCCAACCTGGGTTCTCTGTGCGCTGACGTTATCTCCGGATCGGACCCGGAACCTGCTTTACGGTTCCTCCTTATGGCTGTGGTGGGCTGGTGTGGGACATTAAAAACATGAATTTATTAACAACGGTAACCATCAAATTAAAGAGCAATAATTTATGTTTATTAAAAAGTTTAGTTAAGCTAGGCTAATAACGGAAACCTTTTGGCAAGTGAAAGATTGGACCTCTTACAAGCTTACAAGCAAAATCTGTTAATTGCTTAGCTGTTTGTCACACACAGATGAACACGGCTATTCTTTTTTGTTTTGTGTGCTGGTGTATCTCTGTGTTCATCTAATCGAGTGCGTTTGTGTGTGTAGGTGTGTGTGTGTGTAGGTGCGTGTGCCTGTGTGTTTGTGTGTGGGGGTGCGTGTGCGTGTGTGTCTGTGTGTGTGTGGGTTTGTGTGTGTGTGTAGGTGCGCATGCGTGTGTGTTTGTGTGTGTGTGTAGGTGCGTGTGCCTGTGTGTGTGTAGGTGTGTGTGTGCGTGTGCCTGTGTGTGTGTAGGTGTGTGTGTGCGTGTGTGCCTGTGTGTGTGTAGGTGCGTGTGCCTGTGTGTTTCTGTGTGTGTGTAGGTGCGTGTGCGTGTGTGTTTGTGTGTGGGGGTGCGTGTGCGTGTCTGTGTGTGTGTGTAGGTACGTGTGTGTGTTTGTTTGTGTGTGTATGTGTAGGTGCATGTGCCTGTGTGTTTGTGTTTGTGTGTGTGCGTGTGAGTTTGTGTGTGGGGGTGCGTGTGTGTGTCTGTGTGTTTGTGTGTGGGGGTGCGTGTGCGTGTCTGTGTGTGTGTGTAGGTGCGTGTGCCTGTGTGCCTGTGTGTTTGTGTGTGTGTGTGTAGGTACATGTGCGTGTGTGTTTGTGTGTGGGGGTGCGTGTGCGTGTCTGTATGTGTAGGTGTGCCTGTGTGTGTGTCGGTGTGTGTGTCTGTGTGTTTTTGTGTGGGGGTGACCTGCCAATATTCTGGGAACTCAGCAGATAGTTGTAGAGTTTTCTTGTGTTTCACAGCTCATTATAAAGATGTGGCAACCTTTGTGGTAGAGGAGCGTGTGGCTGAAGTGCTGGAGTCATTATCATCGGAGTGCATTGTGATTTGTGACTTCTGAGGGCAAGCTTTCCCCTGGAGGAGGTGAGGGCTCGTTAGCAGGGGTGGGTTGTGGGGGTTGAAAGGGACAGCTGATTAGCACCTGTTACACAGGTAATGAGAAATTCTTTGGCTTATTTCTTGCCTCTATAAATCCTGGAAGGCTGTAATGAGGAAAATTCTGTGTGCTATAATTAATGGTGTGAGCCGCAGCGATTAACCCAGTATGGTGTCCTGCGTATGTATATGAGATCTTTCCTCAGTGCTGTCCTCAGGAGGGGCCACTAGTGTGTCAGCGCTGTGCGAGGGGCCAAAGGTGTGGGTATTTCAAGACTAGTAATGAGAAGGGGAGGGGCTGCAGTTGTGGCTATAAGAATGAGAGCAAGGGCAGAAGGCGTGGGCGTGTCTGTTCTTAGAATGGGGGAACGGGGAGGGGTGGGCCTGAGGGTGTGCCTGTACTGAGAACGGGGTAAAGGGGAGGGGATGAGGGTGGGTCTGTGCTGAGAATGGAGGAAATGGGAGGGGCGGGGCTGATGGTGTGAATGGGGGAAAGGGTGTGTCTGCATGGACAGTGAGGTTGAACAGGACTGTGTGCTGCGTGCAGCGTTCCAGCTTGCGCCCGTCGACTTTGCCATCACTCACACACATTTGCGCACGCCGCAGCGGTCATTAAAATCCCTATTCTCGGGACATTCTTTGGATCCTGTGTGGCTGATGGAACACCAGGTGTTCAAAGCTGCTCTTTGTAGATAAAGCGAGAGAGACGCCCTTCAGTAGCGCGGCACTCTGAGCTGCGCTGTGAAAGCGTGGCCTCCGCACCGCGTGCTCTGCGTTTCCACAGCGTTTCCGCAGCGTTTCCGCAGCGTTTCCGCCGCCTGCGTCTGAAGCCGCCCCGAGGAGGATGTCCCACCCAAGACCCTGAACACTCGGACCGGTCTGAATGGGGGAAAAAAGATTGGCATTGCTTTGTAGCGAGTGCTAGCCTGGATCTCGTTACCAGCGCCGTGACGACGGCGATCAAAGCCCCTCGGATCAAAAGCAGGACGGGAGCTTCTTTTTTTAGAATCAGAGATGTGAACACGCCGGTCCTTTTGTTACTTGGGACGAGGAACGCGTGCTGCGCCTTTTGCTACCAAATGCATGCTTACCTTTTGGCCTTTCTCGGGACCAGATTCCTGGTAAAGAAATGAATTGTGGCTTCATGAACACACACAGTTTGGACTACAGCTGTTGCCCGTTGGTCCACTTTACTTTTGACTGGATTTGCACGGCTCATACTGTCTCCTTGCACAGGACCTCCAGTGAGGCCAACACATCCCCCTCACCCACCAGCTCTCACCTCGAAAAGTGTGAATCGAAACCTCCCTGACCAAGCAGTGTGGTCTCTTTTGGGGTCACTCTCTGTGTCATTCTCTCTGCTTTCAGTTATAAAAGAGAGCAAACTTTGGCAAGCGCGTTCAGCCAAGGTCCCGAGGCCTGGTGACAAACTATCTGACCCACATAGTTGGACGGCCTTGACTCCTTCTCCTTGCAAACCGTCCAGGCGGTTTAGGTTAAAAGCAAAAAAAACGTAATCTCCTTTGAAAAACATGTCCTTAATCTCTCCGCGAGATCTGTTGATTTTTGCTAAGGAAACAGGCGCGGGATGTGGTTTCAGGCGTGAGTTTACCGTGTCACTGAGTCCTGTCCTGTGTGGCGAGGGCGTACTCATACTGATCTCATTGTGTTCGAGAATACGGGCACGGCCCGCAGATACAGACCGCAGAAAATGACCACACAGCACCCGAGTCCTGGCACTGCCAATAAAATGTAGACTGCGGCCAATGCCCCGGCTGTGGGTATGAGCGCAGGCAATGGAGAGAGTCTGTGGGTATGAGGACAGCCTATTGAGAGAGTCTGTGAGTATGAGTGCAGCCAACGGAGAGAGTCTGTGGGTATGAGGACAGCCAATTGAGAGAGTCTGTGGGTATGAGTGCAGCCAGTGGAGAGAGTCTGTGGGTATGATTGCAGCAAATGGAGAGTGTCTGTGGGTATGAGCGCAACCAATGGAGAGAGTCTGTGGATATGAGCGCAGCCAGTGGAGAGAGTCTGTGGGTATGAGCGCAGCCAATTGAGAGAGTCTGTGGGTATGAGCGCAGCCAATGGAGAGAGTCTGTGGGGAATTATCTCAGAGCGTGTGAGTACACGGGTGCTGGAGGCACACACCAAGTACCTCCATTAGCCACTGGCATGGTTGTGTGCACACATGAGTTTGTGTTTTTAGATAGTAAACAGAGCAAAAGCACTCAGCACCCTAACTGTCTGTCTACTGCAGCAGAGGTACTCAGTTCACACGCTGATGACCCTGCTGAGGTTAAAATGCATATCAAGCAGGTTCTGACATTAGCGTGATCTGTTCCCCAATGTCGCTTGAAAGACAAAGTTCAGTCTTTGAAAATTCTCACAGAGAAATGAAACTTGCATTCAGCCGCAGTTATGAATGCGTTGCACGTCTTGTATGGAGGAAAACTAAACTGATTGAACTTTTAGTACATTTGCCGTATGAGATTGTTATGAGTCTGGCAGTCAAAAAAAAAAATGTTCTCAAACTAATTTTGGGGAGTGAGTCTGTCCTTACAGAAGAGGCTTTGTAAATACCTTCACGTGTGATTTCCGTCAAGTTTATAAACCGGTAAAATATCTGGTCCTGAGAATCTCTTATTAAATCACCCTCCTATAATTATCCTACAGCCCTCCTACAATTACGATAAATAGCCTGACTGGTATTTTTTCTCTGAATTTCTCCTGGAGATAGATGTGCAGTCTAACACCTTCTGTGGGATAACTGCTAATTCGACAGTCCGCAGTGTAACTGCTGACCATTCCAGAGGTCTTTGTAAAAAAAACCTACGCGAGCTATTATGAGCCCTGCCTGTGGATGAGGAAATCGCACTCAAAAAAGTAAAGAAATGAAATAAGGTTTCTTAGGACCGCGTAGTTGGTGAAATCATGTAGGGGAGGATTACTATACTGAGCCCACAGAATTATGGTGAAATTAAGTCTACCAAGAGAGTGGCTCAAAAATATTTGGCTCTAATATGTGGACTGAGGCAGGTGATGAAACTGTGATTTGTATTTGTGTGACTGACTGCTCCAGCAGATCAAAGAAAGTCTGGTTTCATTGTGCAGAATAACCATTTCCATTGCCTCATCCCTTTCCCATCGAGTAGGACACCTTTCAGCTACAATTGACCAATTCAGAATTGACCTCATTTGATTCTGCACATATGGAGCTTTTAAAATCATGAATTAACGGAGGTGAATATTAGAATCGCTTTGTAAATACTACTTAATTGTTGTGTTGAAAGTGTGCAAAATATTGCTTATGAGTACCCCCAGATTGTGTTACATTCAATAAAGCAGCACAAGTGTTTCGGACGTGTTCAGGTTCCATGCAGTATTTACGGTTTAATCTTGTTTGTGTCCCACCGTTCTGTTTGTGCTTTTGCCCTTTATAAAGAAGACTGCTGTTCCACACCTCTCCCAAGACAAAGGTAGTGTGAAAAACCTTACTGTTTGAATGCCAGTCATCACAGGCCTTAGTAACCCAATCTACCTTTAACAGTCCCTGGTCTTCATTAATCACAGTTTTTACAATCCAAGTGTAACCTTCACCATATACTCCTGCTGAGAAGATGAATGACAGATCTGAGTGACCTGTGTGTCTTCCACACACACACACACACACACACACACACACACACACGCACACACATAATATAAATGCCTGGGGTATAGTGTAGTGCAGGCAGAGTAAATCTACGGTCGAAGGAACTGCGACAGCACTGTACTCATTATGGATGTGTATTGAAAATGCTAGCTAGCTAACAGTTTTCTATTTCAGTGTCCTGATGAAGTTAATGTCTGTGTAGCTCATGTTCTGTATAGTATTTGTTTTTGGACTTCAGGGTACACAGTCCAGGGCTGACTCGGGAAACGCTAATGTTCAAAGCCTGCTTTGCAAACTGAACTGTTGTCATGATTCAGCTTTAAGTGACTTTTAAGTGCCTGTGAGAAGACAGCTATTGCATGGGCTTGGTCGGTGACACACTTTAGAATGTCACAAAGGCAATGCGTTTTTCCCCCCACAGTGGCCAGGACTGAATGGACAGATGATCAACATTACCCATGGACAGTGTGCACGTGGGGTTGTGATCAATGTAATGCTTTATTTGATACCTGGGCTCGCACTGGTTTTGAGACGTTGGTCAGGACAACAACCTTATGTAACGAAGGATAACCTAATTGGTGTTCTTTTTTTTTTTTGCCTGGGATTTAAAGGTCAGCCTCCTGCCTCCTTCAGGACGTTCCCGATCGCAGAAACCCCCTTGGTCAGCGGTAGCTGGCACGCTATTATCTAGCGCAGAGGCCTTCACTTCCAGGCACCAAGAGACAAAGATTCATTAGACACAGCCAGGCACTTGCATGGCAGGGCTGCGTAATTCCATTTCACCGCCCCAGCCATTCCCCTCAGAAGCAAGCAGACCTTGAATCTCCGCACGTTATGCGAGCACCGTCTCCCCGCCTCCGATCCGGCCGAGAGGAAGCGCGGGGCGCCACACAGCCCATACGGAGTGAACCGCAACCCATCACACCTGTGGCAATGGCCTCAGCACCGCACCGGGGGCCACGTTGCACGACCGGTCGAATTCCGCTCCGTCACCGCAGAGACCCCCCAAAGGAACAGATGCTGCCGTGAGAGATTACAAGATAAGGTAAGGGGCAGGGCACTGATTACCGCAGATGACTGCTCGCTCGCTTTCACGTTTATATCCCTGCTTCTTTCCATTCACGAAACTCAATTAAATAAAATGCTCCATTGGGAAATGGCTGAGCTGTGATCTGTGTTGAGCAGGCCAAAAAAAGGAAGTAGCCCTTAGTACACATTATCGTAATGCTAACATCTGCTCCTGGTGCCACTGTTGACAGGATCCTCTGCTCAAACCTGCACCATGCAGTACCTGACACATCAATACAGAAATAGCCACAGAGAAAAACCTAGTCATACATTTTGTTGTTGTGGGCTTGCATAAATGGAAGGTATTTAATAATGATTAATTGGAAGATGAATTGCATTTCCCATGCAGCCTCATTGTAAGCAAAGCAGGCATGAAACACAGGCATGAAACACAGATTAAAAGATAATGGGCTTGAATTTTCTTCTCTTCTGTTATTATTATTATTATAATAATTATTATTATTATAGGGAAGGCTACAATAACACTGATTCTACTTTGACACCCATCTCAGTTTGGAGAGGAGTGCTGGTCAGCTATCAAGCTGGAACTCTGGCCTGCACCACGTGCCCTGCTGACCTCCTCTCTCTCTTGCCGGAGACGCCACCCTTTGGCTTAAGAGCCAGCCCCAGTGAGGGCAATCAGTTTCTACAACCGCTTCATCTTCCAAATGCCTTTCAATCCACTGCTATATTCTTGTATTGATAATTTAATCTAAATACGAGGAGTGGTGTGGGCCTGTGTGTGGGAGAAGTATGGAGAATGTAGATTACGTAGTTGCCTATTTAAACCAACGATAAACATGTCGCAGCTTACTTCCTAGTGTGTACAAAAGCACAACACTCATACATGGTAAGAACTGCCAATTCTCAAAACGATGCAGACACAACACGATCTCCTCTTCGCTTGAGTCCGCGATTCTCCCGAAAGAGCCTACGATTCTGCCCTCAAACGAGACGCAGTTCGCTACAAAGCTACTTAGTGGACGCAGCTTTCAATCGCTGATCTCGAGAAATCGTAGCTCAATCGGTAAGTGTGGGTTGCGCTGAGTCTACCGACTAAAAAAACATGACTTTGCTTTTTGCAATGGTGTTATGACTAAAAGATGTAAACTGAAAAAATACAATATGTTTTGTTTTTGGTCCTGCGTAAGGGGTATTAATTAAAGATGAATGTAACTGTATAATTTGTCTCTGTCAGCAGATACGCGTGTGAAGGTGCTTTTTGATTACTTTTCATTGGTGCTTATATTCACAAGTGTGCAGGTGGGGCGCAAGCAAATTTACATGAATTGCTCATATGACTGCCTGGGGCACCAGCAGCATTGTTGGCCCACCCGCCGGTGTTCCCCATTGTTCTCTAGTTTACCACTCCATCTCACTCCGCAATATCCAGAGTGTGGGAGGGGGGGTGGGGTTGCTGGTTGGCGGGGGCAAGGGCGGGGAGAGGG
>JAOYSI010008149.1:0-11695 GCA_025775065.1 Hiodon alosoides | reverse complement strand
CTACTGGTGTCTTTGTGGTTGTGGGTTGGGTCCCTCACTGTGGGCTTGTTTAACTGTGCGTGTGGGGACCCTCTGTGTATTCATGTGTGTTCGTTAGTTCTTTCCGCTGCCAGCTCTGTCTTTGTCAAGACGGTCGTAAAGCGCATGCGTGAAATAAAGAGCATGTCTTTTTGTTAAAACGGTGTCTGACTCTATGTTTGAACCCAGCAGAGTAGTAGCACTCTGACAAAACGCTACAATATATATACACTATATGGATAAAAGTATTGGGACACCTACACATTACACCTACGGGAGCTTTTATGACATCCCATTCTAAATCCATAGGCATTAATATCGAGTTGGTCCCCTATTTGCAGCTATAACAGCTTCCAATCTTCCGGGAAGGCTTTCTACAAGATTTTTAGTTAATCCCAAAGGTGTTTGATAGGGTTGAGGTCAGGGCTCTGTGCGGGCCACTCAAGTTCTTCCACACCAAACTCATCCAACCATGCCTTTATGGACCTTGCTTTGGATACTGGGGCACAGTCATGCTGGAACAGAAAAGGGCCTTCCCAAAACTTTCCACCAAGTTGGAAGCATAGAATTTTCCAAAATGTCTTGGTAAGCTGAGGCATAAACATGCACATGTACAATCAATAGAATAAAATGAACCTAAAGGCTATTATGTACATGTTGGTAACTATTAGAAACTATAAGAAAATTCAAGCAAGAGTGATAAAATAAACAGACGGTGACTCCTTGCTCGTGCTTTGGATTGACGTTAAGAACGAATAGGAATTTGCTGCAAATTCCCAAGGTTGATGAGATAGACAGAGAAAATTAAAATAATGAAACAGCTTCTATCTGAACTTTCAGACACCAAAGACATGGATATCAAAATAACTTATTGAGATATTATATAGGTACTTAATGCCTATAAATAGAATTTCCAAAGCTCCACGAGAATTGCTTTCTTAATGCTAAACAACGTATCAGCAAATGAAAAAAGCTGTAGCAGTGTTATGAATGTATGCTTGATATCCGTAACTTGAATTTGTGACATTAAATTAGTGTATGATATGCTAGATTTCCTGAAGGAGATGTGTTACGTTGTTGAGTGGCATGTTACTTCAAGAAACGAGATGAGATAAATCCTTGGAATCGAGTGTGCGATTTTCCAGCGTATAGGTATTAATTCTCAATATTAATTAAAATTAAATTATATGGCTCTTTAATTTCGGGTTAGATGTGGGAAAAAATACTTCGCATTGTTGTATTTTACGTTTGTCCATGCATGCATACCGTAGTGGAGTTATGCACGGGCACTATGGAATACTGAAGGTATCAATTTTTGTGGTTATACAGTTCGTAATAAAGGCAGTGAAATATAGGAACTCCGCGTCCTGTTTTCTCCTTGCAAGTTATAAAGAACCCCTCGAGATATAACACGCATACAGACTTCTGCTAACTACCTATAGAATACAGAATATAATAAAGTTATATGCTGCGGAAATCCAGCTTTTTCTACTAGGCAGTTGGCAGAGACAAATATCCATTCACATAAAAAAACACTAAATATATCGTACATAAAAGATACAATAAATTAATGTATACAACTTTAATTTTTGTATACAAAACGGAAATATAACCGGACTAGACACCGATCCCGCATTAGCTTTACCGGTTTTTTTTTTTTTCCCCCGAATGAAAAGGTGAATTGTTGCATTGATGAGAGGAGGCTTTGTAGTTTTTCCAGCGATGACGCGTTTTGAGATATTGTGGTAGCAACAATTGTGGGGATGACGAATTGACAGTTAATCTTTTTCGTAGAATAGTCCTCCTGATATGCTGTGCTTTCAACCACGTATTGTGGGTTGACAGTGTGTAGAATTACATTCAAATTCAAAGGCCAGAAATGACTAACACTAGTCGTACGACTGAAGAGCACGTCGAAAAAACCGCCTATTAAATGACTTTTTTATTTGAACTTTAAGGTTCGCAGTAAATAATCCTGTTGAGTTTACTGTTTTTATTTTTTTATTTCGGTCGACAGCCATGTAGTTACAAGCCTAGGGCATCTAGTAGGTTGAAGTATGTGCTTTTGCTCACAAATAGGTATTTCCTTCTCATTATATTCCTACGAACAACTTAGGAAGTAGGCATAAGCAAAATCCACCCATATCCAAATTTTCTTATGCTCTTTCTACCATGGTATGAATTTTTTTGTTGGTTAACCCACCATACGTAGGGCAGGTTGGCAAGACAACCACCTACACATTAAGTGACTTATATTTTGTTAATTACAATATTAAAAATAACACATTGAATTACTAATTATAGGTGCAGAAAGAACACCCAAGATTACATACTCATAAGGCCCCCCCACAAAAAAAAGTAATACCAATTCTGTAAGTACATTCTTGGAAGATTGTTCAGGAAAATACAGATATTAAATACAAAACAATTAAAGATGAGGTTTAATTTATACAAAAGGTACAATTTTTATTTTCACAGATCAATAAAAGTCAACGATGCATCCTACAGAAAGATTGGTCAGGGGGAAATTTAAAAAAATTACATCACAGGAAAACAAATGAAGGTGTAAGAAACAAAAAAAATGAAATTACTAGACAACTCTCCACGTCATGGTGAAGTGGTATTCATATAAGCAATACAGGTAGAGATAATGACTTTACTACAGTAGCAGGGCTATTGTGATGATAGAAAGAGGGTGGCGATCACATGGGAAACAGGGAAAACACTGGTTGTGTTTTCAGTGAGAATAAGATGGGAGGTAGAAAGAACATCACATGGGATATAATAAAAATACTGTGGGAATACGGGAAAGACCCAATAATAAGCAAGTACAGGTGCTGTATCCTGTAGCTTGTGTCAAAATGGTTTTCCTTTTATTGAGGTCACAGGAAGTAGTCAGCCACTGGCTTTTTGGAAGGGATTCCTCGTGTTTCCTGTGGTGCTGCTTCAAATATAATGAACTCTTTCTGCAAGTGTTCATCCAGCTCCAATATCGCTGCAACGTTCCCACACCTGGGCAAAAAGGTTAATAAAATGTATATACTTACAATGCAAAAACATGGAAAGGGTTATTATAGCATACAATGAATGGCAAAGACAGTAAGGCATGAAAATACCTATAGCAATAGTTTGGTGCCGACCACACAGTTAGTACTGTTTCGTTGAAGTGCCACTTATACCCTTCCATGACAAGTTGGTGAGCTCTACAGATCATGTCAATGTCGTTTGCAGCATTAAATTGGGCAACAACATCACTACCGAACAGGTAGCCTGCACCACGTGGACTCACACCCCAGCCAGTTGTGTCTAAGAGGGAACGAAACAAGGTTTACACACTAAGCCCACTTGACCACTATAGCAGTCATTTTACGCTCTGCTGACGATAAATATTATAATATAAAACAAGAAATTTCATGGGCTTTAATATCTCACCCTCAGGGTCAGACCACAGCAAGTCACACATGGGCCCATCATGTGGCACTTCTTGCTTCCTATCAATAGTTCTTATCTGGTCCAGGGTTTGAATTGAAGGGGAAAGACCACCATGAACACAAAATATCTATAGAAAGAAAAACAAGCAAATGATGGGTAATGTAAGAACACCGATATGGGGGAAAAAAAGGTGAGGTCACTACCTTTCATATTCCATTAATCGCAATTCCCAGACTTAAAAATAAGATGCAAAAGAAAACTTAGTGGAAAACATGGATGTCATTAATTGACGCTTACAAACTTACTGATCCCCCTGCTATACAGACTATCAGCACTAGAAGGTTTTAAAAATAATTTTTTTTTTTTTTAAAGAGCAAGAAAGAAAGAAACACACCTTCCCATCAATGATAGCAGACAGGGACAGGTAGTCGAAGATTTCAGTACAGTATCTCCACACAGTCACAGAGCCATATTTCCTCAGACATTCATCGTAGAAGCCATAGACCTGTGTGATCTGCCTGGACTCATGGTTTCCCCTAATTAGTGTGATTCTATCAGGATAACGTACCTGAGTGGGGAAGGTCAAGTGGGGAGATGGTCATGTAAGCACTGAAGCAAACTGGTAAAAATAGAAAACTTCACAATATAAACAATGTCTAATATGCAGGCATAGGTCTATAACCCATCCAGATACTCCAGTTTGTTGGACTGAAAGTAAAAAACAATACCAGTGTGATGAACAGTCAATAAAAATCCAACAGCTATCAACACACAGAGGGCAATACATTGACTAGCATTCTTCCTTCATTTTAAGTGCACACAATTAAAAACAAAGTGAAATATTAAAATATGTATCCATACTGAAACACTGAAAAAAAAACAAGGAAATTAATGTGCTAATAATACTTTAAATTGTATATACCTATTTTAATTGTAACACTGTTTTAGCCAGTATATTTTCACAGAAAGAAAACAGACAAATTAATTACACTTCATTCAAAAAAGTCCAGCAATTCCGTAACTACATAACTTTCTTCCATGCAATGAAATTTAGAATTGGTAAGTTAACAGTTAGCCGTAAACTTCGAAAAGTTTTAAAAAACACCCAATCACCCAATCTTGCCTCAGCCCTTTGAAGTAAACAGTACATTATTATATATAATCTAACCTTGAGAGCAAGAAGCAATAGAAATGTTTCCACACTGTAAAATCCTCTGTCTACAAAGTCACCCATGAAGAGGTAATTTGTCTCTGGAACATCGCCGCCTACCTGCAAATGTTAATGAAAACTGGATTTAAGCATTGAGAATGTTCTTTTTTAGTTTGAAAATGTTTAAGTGTAGGATAGTTATATGCATGAGTGTCATTAGCAGTATTAATATAAAAATCACAATTTTTGTAATAATTTATAGATTTTCCTCCCCTTATTCTGTTTAGTTTCAGCATCCTGGATGTTGTGCAAATGCCAATGTGAGAACTACTACATGGAGCTGTAAACCTTTGTTACTCATTTTTACCGAGTACATCTTTAGAGAGACAAAGGTCATTTGTTTTTAAAACAAAAGCCCAAATGTAGTTTTCAGTAACTGGCGGCATTGATATTTCTCACTGTAAATTCTGATAAAAAGATGTCAGTTCCTGATATGATCACTTTTATATGATCTTAGAGTTTTATTGAAATACTCTTGCACTGACACTCTTTCAGCAACTGCTCTGATCCTAACTGAACAGATTTGGGAAATGTCAAAAATGCATTTAAAATAAAATAAAATACTGACTTCAGAAACTAGAATTAGAAGAATCTTTATTAATTTAAGGTTAAGACAACCTTATTTTTGTTCAGAATGTTCTGAAGTGTGTCATGCTATCAAACACGCTCTCTAATCGACAAATGAAGGCTGAGAATGGAACCAATAATTAAAAAAATGACTTACTCTGAACAACTCTTTAAGGTCATAAAACTGTCCATGGATATCACCACAAACCTGACAGAAGAGAATTAAATATAATACATTAGGAACAGGGTCTGCAATTTGCCAAATGTGAAGACAATCTAATTGAACGGTTACTCACTGTAACTGGGGAATCAACTCTCTGTACATTGCTCTCCTCCACCAAAATCTCCCTGGAAAACAGATAGTGTTTTAATACTGTCACATAAACCCATATTATATGATGGCACCATTTTGGAATAACATATTATTAGAATCTCTAGGTAGTTCCACATGCCATTTAAATGCATTTACCCTGATAAGCATTAACCATAATAGCAGCTGAGAATGTTTTAACATGGCCTTTACACACAGTTATTTAGATGAATGACTTGATAGAGAACACACTTGTCTAACAAATAACTATATAGAAAAATGTCATCGAAATCTTAAACCGAAATCTATAAACCTTTATTTTCTGAAAAACAATTTTATGACAGCTGTAGGAGATTTACAAACAAGAGAAGTAGCATTAAACAACAAAAACAAACATCATACCTGGCTTTAGCACAGAGAGCTTTGACCTCATTCTCCTTAATAAGTTCACATCGCCTCAGCTGGTCAATCTGTCTGTCCAGGTCACTGACGTCACCCATGGTTAATGACAGACTGACAGTATCTCAATGATGTCAATGTTTCAGACACTGACGGGGACAGATGGACTAGGTCGTCTAGCAGACTTGAACACACAAGCATTCACACACAGAAAAACATACACATAGACACAAACACACACACACACACACTTTTCATAGAGGCCCACAAGCTCACTTCCCTCACAACAAAAATAAGTATAGGGTTTTGAAAAATGAAGGAAAGGGGACAATGCAGACTGGTAAAAACCTGTATTGAGAGGGAAATAAAGTTTAAAACTTATATTCAGCATTACTTATGTAATAAGTAAATCCAGGAAAAGTATTTGGGAAATAAATTGTTCCGAAATAGTAACAGCAACAATGAAAAAAATACCAAATAGTTTCTGTTGTTTTTCCAAGTAAAGAAAATTGCTAGATATGAATAGCATCAGAACACAGAGAGTGCCATAAACAGTCATCCAGTCACTTGGTCTGCATTAAGTTAAGGCCCAGCTCTATCTTGACTGATAGGAAGTGCATAATGTATCCGGTCCATTTCACGATTGAATAACCGAACCATTTCAGGTAGTGAATTTAAACAAACACATCGACCTTAAAATATGATCATGGTTAAAAAGTAAATCAGCCGGTTAAAACAAAACTCATTACCGATTGATAGCAATGCTGCTGAGCAAATCGCATTTTAGAGAACATTGAACAACACACAATACCAACTTCAACAGAAAACTACACATTATTTATGAGCATATGTTCCTGAGATCTTCAAACAAACACCAACTGAACTTCTAGCGTATCTAACCAGCTAATTAGCAATAGACAAACGTGACTCGAAAACGTCAAATTCAGTCTTTTACTCAACTCAACGGGCCCCAGACGCCAGCAACTCAAACCAAACAAAATATACCGATTCCTTAGGCAGATACGATATTGCAATGAATGTATAAATTAACAATTTGTGTTTATATTAAGCCGGGCTTTAGAGTCTTTCTCCCACACAGTGAGTCGTTCAATGTAGCTAGCCAAAGAAAGGCCCAACAGAACCGATGGCTTGCAAAAAAACTATACGGATAACTTTACATATATGTATACATCAGAAATTAAACTAATAAATAGCACAAGAAAATGTTACTCACAGTTGTATAAAATTCTCGATAGGCCGAAACTTCACTTCTGTCGCTTTAAACTAAGTTCCTTTTCCCGGTGTCCCCCAGTTTTTTGTTACGCCACCACCACTTATCGAAATCTCGCAGTTACCCCCCTCACTCACGTCAAGCAAAATGAGCTACAGCTTCCGGTGCCGGGTGCTTGAGCTTTCTCGCGGAAACATCTTTATCGAAGGCAGGTGTTGAAGTGTGGACTGTTTGCATTGAAAGCAGAATTTATTAACAGAAGACGTATCATGTTAAAAATAATCGAACAATATAAGGAATGTGTATTTATGGGGATCGAAGTGATTTTATTTTGGATTCCTGTTCACTCTGCATTCTGGGCAACGGTGATTCCGCTGGGAAATGGGATAAAAAAAAAGATAGTAAAAGAATGGCAGGAGAGATGGGTTGAAAGCATAAAAGGAAGATTTTTGTTATAATATCCCGAAAGAGGGGAATAGCAGTTGGGTGAACAAATAATTGGGAAAGAAGGAGAAGCTTTGGATAGTTTAAGGATTGGGCATAGCTCTTTAAATGAACATCTATTAAAACTGGGAAACATGAAATGAAAAGTGTGAAAAATTTAATTTCTGAAACAGTAGGAAATTATTTATTAAACTGAGAAGGACAATGGTGAGGAGGCAGAGTTAAATGGAAGTATGTGAGAACTTGCAGGGAAAGGCGAAACAGGATGGGGGAGAAGGGAAGTAAATAAAATAAAGATGTAGTAGTAGTGTGGGCTGTTTTGGGGGGATTTGTGCTCTAAGGGATAATAATTTCCACAATCAAACAAACAATGATAGTGAAAGATTTTTTAAAATTATTATTTATTAATTTTTTTGAGAATTTTAATTCGCCCTGTCTGGTTTCAACGGTTTAAATTGTCTTCTTCTCGGAATGTTTGACGCGTGCATCACTATCACAAACTTAAATATCTATTTTGCAAATGTATTATGCTTTAAGAATGTTACAATAAATAAATAGTCCTGTAAAGCATTTACGCAACGAATACCCTGTTGAATGTAAAATACATACAGAGAAGCCCCAATATACTATAACGGGGATGGCAAGCAGCGCTTCCCCCGCCAATGGGCTTTAGCCATCCCCAAGGGGGCTGCTGGGAAGCCTGGCTCCCGGACTGTAGATAAGGTTAAAAATGTGTTTGATGTTTCATGTGTACTTGATGTTGGTGTGAAATAGTTTAGTCTAGCTAACTATAATTTCGAGTGTCGTTGTGGCTATGATTTGGTGCCCTCACCGTAGGTTGGTTTGCTAGTTCGTGTTAGGGCTGTCCGCGTTTTCCTGTGTGTGATCGGTTCTTTCCACTACCAGTTCTGCCTTTGTCAAGGCAGTCGTAAGCATGTGCGAAATAAAGAGCACGTCTTTCTGTTGATCGGTGTCTGACTCCTTGCTTGAACCCAAAAGAGTAGTAGCACTCTGAGAAAACGTTACGTTGGTGTCAGAACCGGGAGCATGGAACTGACACTGAAGCAGGAAGACTCCGCCAGGAGGGAGAAGACGGAACTGCAAGCAAAGCTGGAAGACCTGGAAAGGGACACTGCCTCCCTCAGCCTCCAGCAAGAAGAGTGCCACCCCCTCCCCAAGCAGACCAGCGGCGGCCTGCGATGGATGGATGACGGCGGCCCGGGGCGACTGACGATGGCACCTGCCTGGACATCTCCGGCAGGGGGCAGCACCAGGCCGCGGGACCCCAAGGGAATGGCAGCGCCGGGACCTGCCTCGAAGACCGACTCGAAAAACTGATGGCGCTGAAGAGGAAGCCGGGGGTGAAGCTAGGCCCGATGGCTGCTGACGCCCGCTACCTAGTCCGGCGAAGCTACCCAGGGTTTCTGCCGGCGGCCCAAGAGGAGCTTGCCCTTCAGGCCTTCCTCCGGGGGCTACTCCCGGAAGAGCTTTGCCGTCACGTCAGGCTCGCGGCTCCTTCCTTCCTTGATCAAGCCCTGCAGCTAGCGGATCACGGCGAAAGCGTGTTCGGCCCCGTTAGGCCGTCACCCAAGCCAGCCCTCCCATGTCGCCAGGTTGAGACGGCAGACGAGACGGACGAGGATGTAGACGTGGCCTTCGCTGCAGATTCGGTTGACCGCACACGGGACTTAATCTGCCGACGGTGCGGGAAGAAGGGCCACATAGCCCGAGTCTGCAGGGCACCACAACCACAGCTTACGGACAAGCCGTCGGGAAACTCCGTCGCTCCGGGTGGCCTTGTTGAAGTGGGCCAGATCGGACCGAGCCGTAGTCTGTACCTCCCCTGCAAGATAGAGGGGCAGACATGTCGGGCCCTGATCGACTCCGGGTCTACCATCACCCTCCTCCGCCCCAGGGTTTTCGCCATTCCAGGGGCAGCGTGGGAGGCCACCACACTCACTCTCAGGACCGTGACGGGGGAGAGGACACGGACGCAGGGGAGTAGGCAGAAGTGGGTGGAAGTCGGCAGCCGGCGGCTACAACACTGATTCTGGCTGGCCCCGATTCGCGAAGCCTGCATCCTCGGGCTGGACTTCCTCACCAACCTAGGGGCGCGGCTAGACTTCTGTCCTCCGCGGCTCTTATTCCCCAGTGGCAGTGTAGCCCTCCTCGCTAACGGCAGCAGCGAGGGGACCACCCGACATGCCGCTATGTCCGTAGCGACGGGGGCTCGACACCGGAGGCGGCGACAGAAAAGGACCCCCACCTCTTCGGAGTCAGACGACCGCAAGCGGCTGCCCCAGGTGCCGGCCTGCCAAGTCACCAGTGGTGGGCGACGGGAATAGACCCCCAAGCGTCGGCCCATGGCCACGGAGCTGCAGCCCGGGGAGCTGGCCCGTCAGCAGGCCGAGGACCCGGAGGTCAGACCGGTTCTGCAGTGGGTGAAGGACGGACACCGACCGGACCGGGCCGCACTCGCCCCCCACTCCCGAGGGGTCAAAGCTCTTTGTACGGCGTGGGACACCCTGGAGGTCCACGAAGGGGTCCTCCACAGGGGGTGGCGAGTCCCGGCGAGTGGGGAGTTGAGGTGGCAGCTGGTGGTTCCCCAGGCACTGCGAGCCAGAGTACTCCAGATGGTGCATGGCCAACCCGGCACGAGCGGTTTTACTGGGGCCAGTACCACCGGGATGTGGCGCACCACTGCCGGACCTGCGACGTGTGTCAGGCGCAAAAGGGCCCCCACAATCGACGCCGCGCGGCACTCCAGCAACACCAGGTGGGGGCACCGAAGGAGTCGACGGGGTGCACACCTGCAGCTCTCATGTTCGGCAGAGAGCTTCGCACCCCAGTGGCCTTTGGTGCACCCCCGAGGCCCAGCAGTGGACCCCCAGCGGGACCCGATTATGCATGGGAACTCCAACACCGGCTACGGAGAACGCACTCCTTCGCTCGTTGATCGGTGTCTGACTCCTTGCTTGAACCCAGCAGAGTAGTAGCACTCAGAGAAAACATTACAATACATTGTCACTAAAGTAAAAAAAGGAAAACTACAAATAAAACATATTGCATTTTACATATGTTTGAAAATTGAAACCTAAGACCTAAGACCTATGAAAATTAGACCTAAGTAAATTGTGTGTTGAACGAAACGTTTCCAGATTCATTACTTAAGTTGCACTGTCTACACTTACCGTTATTATATTAATTATTTCCTGCTTCATAACGATCACACAAAATGTATAATGTATATATAACCGTCCAAATGGAATACTAAATTGACATTTTAGGTAATTTTACTGATTAGCTAAGTAAATAAACATTAAAACAGATTTCTAAATATACATTTTAATGATAACTGTTAGTTAATGTTGCACTAATGATGAGTACTTTGATTACTTAAAATACAAGTGAAAATACTTCTATAACACAAACACAAAGGCTGCCAACCTACAATGTTATTTATTTGATTCTAGACATATATTTTACCTGAATATATTTCACTGACAAGTCTTAAAATGATTGATGTGGCTTGAACCTAAAAGTTATTAAAATTGATTATTACAAAAGACATTACAAACCTAAACAAACATTTGTAACACATTGCTAATTAAAGTTGTTGTTAAAATTAAGTCCAAATAATAAACAGTAGATTTAAAAAGTTCAGGCTACGAGAAGGTTCAGAATAGTACATTCTATTAAAAGGAACCCTGATAAATAATAGGAATCGGATAAATAAAGCAGTATTGTTTAAAGAGGTATGCATTTAGGTAATAATGTTCTCTGACTGTACCGAGAACTCTGTACTCTAGCAGAGCCCTGAACTTAAGAGTCTAGACCTAAAAGTTGCGGCTACTTAACAAGTGCCAGTATCTGTTTACATGGGTAAGATACTTAACTTGAATGGCTCCTGTTTAATAAAAAGGTCTAGTGTTATACAGAGATTGTCAGAGAACCTCAGCAAAGAAGAACATAAAGAGAACCACAGGTTATAAAATAAAAAAAAAACTTTATAAAGCTATACATACTGTAAGTCATACTAATTAAAAGTATCTTTAACAAAAATAATTATATATAAAAATTTTAT
>JAOYSI010008148.1:0-11696 GCA_025775065.1 Hiodon alosoides | reverse complement strand
GGCAGTGCTGGAAAATGATGGTGGCCACACAAAATATTGACAATTTGGGCCCAATTTGGACATTTTCACTTAGGGGTTTACTCACTTTTGTTGCCAGCTGTTTAGACATTAATGGCTGTGTGTTGTGTTATTTTGAGGGGACAGCAAATTTACACTGTTATAAAAACTGAACACTCACTACTTCACATTGTAGCAAAGTGTCATTTCTTCACTGTTGTCACATGAAAAGATATAATCAGATATTTACAAAAATGTGAGGGGTGTACTCACTTTTGTGAGATACTGTATATATATAATATATTATTTGATTTGAACAATGCACTTGAATGTACTGCAGCTCAAAGAAAAGGGATAAGAAGCGTAATGTTATCAAGTCTTCTCATTGACCCAAATTGCAAAAGCGTTTGTTTATTGTGAGGTCACACAGGCGTGGCTGGTTCAGAGATTATTTTTTCTCTGGCGTCTGTTCGTTCCCTAAACTACACATCAGTGGGAATGCATGCTACTCTCGCTGTTATAAATAATGTTCCCTTTTATCTCCAACCCCATACGAGTATGGTAATACACATACAAATACACGCCTTTGCACAGCGGTAGTGCACTGTGTCATATTAGGATGCTTATTAAAAAAGCAAATTATCTAATCAACAAGGCCCGGAAATTGTTGCCATAGCAGTTAAAATGGAAGTGAAAGTGAGTGCAGCTATATGTGTTAGCTAATAGAAAGATGTGTCAGATGTCTGCATGATGGTATCATTCCAAAAAAGGACCACAGTAATATTCGCACTGCATATCTATTCACCTAAACAGCTATTTGTTTTGCTATTGCTATTGCTATTGAACGTTTTGAATTCAGAAGTGACCTTTTTGTATTTATCAGCGGCGCTGATTGAATGCCTATCCTAGGTGTGCTTGTTTCAAAAGATTTCCTCTGCCGACTGGTGGGTCAAATCCTTCATCTGTGAGCGATAACATTGCAGTTTTTTTTTCTTTCATATTTGACGTGACATTTGTGAGTTTGATTTAGGGTTAAAGAAGGAAAAAAGGAGACAAAGCATTTAAATGACTGGATTCACGGTTGAATAATCAAAAGAGACAAGTTATTTGCTCTAGCATTAAACTGAACCCAGCTTTGTTACGATTTGTGCACTGCCAATTACTTTCAGAAATGGCGACTTGAAAATGACTTAAGAAATCCTCGGTGGGGGTGGGGGCAGTGTCTCGCATTTCTGCTGTGACATCTGCTAACGAAGTATGCGCACAGACGGGAGACAACAATGGGGTGACGTTTTTGTGTAATGTTATGGTACATTTTCTATTTTCTGCGCTTTTCTACATGACATGCTGTCACGATGTGCCGTCCATCACACTAGACGCTACGCACGATGCCTCAAAATTAATGCGTTACAAAATATACCTTACTGCCAATACGGATTATCTGGGAACAACTTAATTTCTTCACCCTGATTGGACCTGCAAATTACCTAGGCAGTCCATTGCAATTAAACCGACGGCTGTATCTCACACCAAATATCAGCAAACCCCCACCAGCACTGGGGCTCGCGTGACTAAAACCATTCATCAAAACAAGGTGACGGAACAACAGACGGATGCTGGGTAATCATTGTGAGGACAAATTGCATTCCTTAGCTTCAACCATTCGTGAAGAATGTGTTTTTTTCTTCCCTTTTTTTACGTGAGGCCTCAAAGGACCAAGCAGGGATGTTCACCGGGTGGTCACCGGGTTTCCAGAAAGAGCAATGGTACCTACTTTTAGACACGTGTGAAGCACACGATGGCTGTGGCTGATATTGCTACATCTCCCGTCATTTTATTTTATTTTATTTTATTTGTTTGGTTTTCAAATGTAGACCATGCCTGACATTTTGCTGTCTCAGAAAGTAATTGGAGATGCACTTCTGTAAGTATTCATACTCACCCACTCAGTCTACTAATCAAACCCTTCTTTGAATGCTGTTTGGCATGCGTCCTCTGGAGTAACAAGGTTCTGCTTACCAATGTAAAAACAACAGCAACTGCAAAAATATGTATTGCTTAGTTGGCAATAGTCTACAGGCTTTTCTTCTTAAGCCAAGCCATGCTGTGTAATAAGAATTATATTTATGTTGCTTTGTCAACCTTTGGATGATGTACAGAGAAGTCTTTGGCACATGTCATTAGCCTGCTGACGTGCATGCAAAAATAGCAGTGAATCAGAGCAGAATTGCATCATAAATTGCAGCTTAGCCTGCAAATTCTAATCATTTCACATTTAAATGAACCGCATATGTACAAATTTTGATGGAAATAAAATAATTTAGAGAGTTTATATTTTATCTAGAATGAATTACAATTAATTGTACTCATACTCCCTAATGATTTTAAATCGTGATATTGCAAGTTATTTAAAAAAAAAATGTTTCTGCTACATTCACACCACATGAGGGGCAGACAAACAGGCGTTTGAAGGATTGCACCTGCAGTTTCATTCATACACCCTGGACCAAATTAAGCAAACGATTCTGCAGGAATTTTGGGAATGAGATGACAGAGATTATTCAGATAAGTGATAACGTTATAAAGGTTAAATAAAAAAGCATTGAATATAAAATTATCGCACATCTGATTATTCCCAGCAGAGATGGTATCACTGAAGAAACTGATATTTACTTACATGAATTACCCTTACTCTGTCCCAGAGAGCAGCCTCTCAGGCGCCATACTTTATCGCGCCATCACTTACACATCTCCAGATCCTTACGGGTTAAATTTTGTACGCCTAAACAATTTGGAATGAATTACAGTTCCTTCAAAATGACGTCTATCTTTAAGGAACTGGAAATGATATGCTGAAGTGCAGGAAACCAGTTGAATATGCGAATAATGCTGGATTTTCTTTTCTTTTAAAACAATTTTTACTGCTGGTACAACTATTATTCTATAATGAGCATTCCTCAAATAATGACAGGTAGAAAAAAAAGAAGTTTATTTCACTGTAGACAGAGAATGTGAAAATGATTCAAAAATGTTTTAATTTTTAAAAAGCTGCCATGCATTTACATAAATCACAGTCATAAAAAAGAACAAATGGCCTGTATTCACTGCCAGGTGCTATGCAGAGAGAAGTCTAACATCTTTCTGTTCTGGGTTACGCCGATGGATTCTGACAGGTCATGGTGAAAGCACCAAAGAGGTGATGAGGACCAATGGGGCACTCTATTGGGTATGAGTGTTTAGAGATGACTGGGTGTCTAGGGTAGGCAAGTGAATAATTTAACTTCATTCTGCCAGTGTCTACCGTAACCCCTCAACACCTCAACCGTTTATCAGTTATCAAACCACACACACCCCTGAATGATCCCTTTCACAAAGAACTCTGTGTCTTATGCACCCTTTGGGTAAAATTGTTGCATCATTTCAGGATCAATACTTGACTT
Source organism: Hiodon alosoides (assembly GCA_025775065.1). Classification (NCBI taxonomy): domain Eukaryota; kingdom Metazoa; phylum Chordata; class Actinopteri; order Hiodontiformes; family Hiodontidae; genus Hiodon; species Hiodon alosoides. The sequence goes on along the minus strand of JAOYSI010008148.1, from coordinate 8,259 downwards.
CAACAAGTGCTGTCTGACACAGCTTCTCTCAGCGATCAAAGCCAGGTGTTCCTTGTGAGGTGGAAGAGTGCCTGGGTGTATGGAGTTATCCACAGTTTTAAGTTGAGGAATTTTTTCCTGCAGAAAGTGTTACTCGTCAACAAATTTTTTTACATTCGTGACCTTTTGTTGACTCCAGTGTGGTTTGTTGGCAATTAGAATAATGGTCCATGACAATTTTTTTGATTAAGTTTGGAGAGAGAAAAATGTTCAATTCACAAAAGATAATGAAAAAACATGTTTATCAGACATGTACGTTTCATTAAAACTATAATGTCATCCATGCTGTTGATCCTGACGAATCGTAGTTCATAACGTTTTTTGTGTCAAATATTTAACGGAACAGAAAAAAAATAATAAAGCATAATAATCTTTCAGTCACCCTTGAAAAGGTACTCAACAAAAAATATAGCAGGATTTTTCAGCACACGTGAGCACAATTAACACCTCCTTTGTGAAAGTAACGCAGCTCAATCTTATTATAGGCGATGATCTCATGCGCTCGACTCCAGAGAAGCGATTTCGGTTCCCAGTGCTCAGGACTCGTACCATTAGCACAGTGAGCCGGCTTCGCTCCCAACGCGACGCTATGCAACGAATGTTTCTGAAGCAGGTGTACTCCCAACACACGCTCCCACCGCACGCTCCCACCGCATGCGTTAAGCAGGTGTACTCCCACCGCACGCTCCCACCGCACGCTCCCACCGCACGCTTCCACGGCACGCGTTAAGCAGGTGTACTCCCAACGCACGCTCCCACCGCACGCGTTAAGCAGGTGTACTCCCAACACACGCTCCCACCGCACGCTCCCACCGCACGCGTTAAGCAGGTGTACTCCCAACGCACGCTCCCACCGCACGCTCCCACCGCACGCGTTAAGCAGGTGCCAAGCTCCTGGGATTCTTTACAGCCATGCCTCATGCCTAAGGGGGGGAAATGGAGCAGAGCTCGCTGAGAACAAATCCTCTATGGACTGGGGGAAACTCTCCCCCGTGACCTTCTGACCAACTGTGTGTGTAAACTGAGTCTCTTGTAAGGAACTTGCACTGGGTGCAGTTTTTAAGGCTGCGTATGTCGGTTATACAGAGGAGGATGGTTTATATCAATATCAATGTGTGGCGTCTCATATGTTTATATGCATATGTTCGGATAAATATATAAATGGATGAACTTCATAAAAATACTACTTGATGTGCATACCCATCAATTAGCTCTCAGCCCACACCACCTCTGTTTTATTCAACACTGTAGATGATAAATGCAAGCCTGAGGATTATCGAAAGCTGAAAAACGGGATGCTTGACTTGCTAGACCGGAGATACACAAGGGACGACACTGAAGAGGACCACAAAGACAAAATGTCCTTGCAGAAGCTGCTGGTGGACCAGATGTTCAAGTACTTTGACGCAGACAACAGCGGACTTGTTGAAAGCAACGAGCTGTCACAGGTGAGGAGATGAAAAGTAGCTGCCTCTGTTCTATCTTAATCTGCCCTGTCAACAGCGAGAAGTAGAAATGCCATGTAATATTGTTGTGTATACACACACATGCTTCAGCATACCGAAAGGAACCTTTGGGATGACCATCTGCAATTTCAGAGTGCAAAATATTTGTTGCGCCCTGAGCTTTTGGAAAATGGAGAGCTTTTTATTCATCATTTGTTTAAGGTAGGGTAAAATGAAAAGAGCTCTGTATTACTTGGAAGTGAGGATTTGCACCCCCCCCCCCCAACAGGGATTGCTCAGCACAATTACATAAAGGAAAAACAACCAACACCTATCATGCCTTCCGATTTTCACTGCAAAACAGTAGTCTCTTAACAAACACGCCAAGCTTGAAACCTCATAAAATATAAATGGCCCTAAATGTCAAAACAATGGTTTATATTGTGTCAATTTAAATAATTTAATAGGGAAGCAACTTTTTTTTATTTTGTTTTATTTGTTTGGGTTTAATAACCTTTCAACTGTTTCCAGTAGGGTGGGTAATATTATATCCTGGGGCCTATTGATTGGAGCAGAGTCTGCTGGCTACGATATGAAATAGGAGCTTTTGTGTTTCAGTCACGGTTGTTTCTGAAGTCTAAAGAGGGATTTAAAATTCAGTATGCTGCTCCAATTTATTATTATATATTTGTACACTGATGCAATATCCATGTTAAATTTATTCTTTTTTTTTTGTGTACAGTTCCTGTATTGTCGTATTTTTCATTTTCAATCTTAAGTGAATACAATCTCCGGTTTGCACATTCACTTAAAAATTCTGCATGTAAAGTAAAGGCACCGGACGTGGCCTTTGTCAATGAACATTGTGCCTATTTAATAACCAGTAAAGGGACTGATTATTGGAAGTAGGGACATGTCATTTACTTTACCTTCATTTCTCTGTTTAATAAATTGTCGGATGTAGAAAAAAAAGGGGACATTGGCAATTAACCCCAGACACTAATGGTGGCAGATTGTTGCTGATACAGGATTCTGCACTATACAACACAAATCACCTCCAAGTGCTGAGCTGATCCCAATAGACGTTACAGCTACAAATCTCAATGCAGCGATGAGCCAGGGCTCCCATATAATCCTCCTGATTAAAAATAAATCAATCAATCCTGAGTGATACATCAGGTAGACCGCAAGCTGTCACTCTAGGAAAATAAATAAATAAATAAGCTCATGTTAAATCAATGGGTAAAGCTTGGCCTTGGTTATGTGAGAGGTCAGGTAGTGGGCAGGGAAACGTTTAAGAAATGCACTATCAACATTAAGGCTGTGTTGTGGCTATTAACCTCTCCCAAAGGCAAAGACTGTGCAGTCATGTGCAGTTCTCCGAGGGAATATGGAACAGCAAGATACAAACATGGCCCAGGATCAAATCTGCCAATTCTGTACTGTCGCTGTACTCTCCCGGTCACAATCAGCGAAATACATGAACTGGATTTGAACAGGCAAATTCCCGTGCATAGGGCTCAGGCTGCAGTCGGGGAGCGTCTTTTCCAACTACGCCACTTGAGAGGGCACCAAGTTATGGCTTTTCGAATGAAACAAAAACTCAATAGCCTTTTCACTTGACAACATCATCAGAGAGTGTTTACTCACTCTCTTACTTCTGTTTTCGGTCAGACCTGCCGACTGAGGATCCAGTGTTTTCATATGTGAATTCATATGGGTTTTTTTTTGCAACTTAAATAAAGACATCCGCAATGCTTAATGCTATCTTTTAACATTCACATACTCCCAATTAATGCTGTCACCAGATGTATTGCATTTTTCTTTCGAAATAGAGGCTTTGTTTGAGCATATACTGCACTTACATTTTGTAGATTAACTTGGAAAAAATAAGGTAGCCTAAAACAGCGCCCTGTAGTAATTTAAAAGCATTGATCATTTGACCCGGTAGGTAAGAAATACACCCTCTGTTTCTATCCCTGTGTTGCAGGTCATCAAGCAGGAAGGACTGACCAGGGACAAGTCTCGATGTACACTCTTTGATCTGTTGAAATACGATGATGTCAATGAGGACAGACAGCTGTCAAAGGAGGAATTCTACACTGCATTCAGTGAGTGGTCTTCTTTCTTCCTTCTTCCCAGCGACCAGATTTAGTGGAGCCGTTTAGTGGGGTAGAAGGTTGGCTGATCTGCTTCACTTCAAATGATGGTTACCTGCAGGGTACACACAAATATGGTTTTGTTAACTGTGATTTAAGATCATGTAGGGTAATGGGGTGAGTCTGTTACTGACTATTCAGTCAGTATCTGACCCTCAAACAGTCATCATTTCAGTGAGGCTGTGTATGTGCTATTTACTATAAGCCAATGTCTTAAGTCAAATTGGTTTAAGAAAAATAAGAAAAGGAAGAAAAATCACAATGATAAAAAACCTCAATACTACATAGCAATAAGATTTAGGGTTTGATCAGTGTTTAGTCGGCCAAGGTCTGATTTATAACATCCATCGAGTGTCAAACTTCTGAATAAGATTTCTCCAGAAGAGCTCCGTATAAATGAAAATCTTTTAAAGCAGCTCAGGTAAATGGAAGAAACTAGATTCTTATATAGATCTAGTTAATCATTTAATCATCATACTCTCTGAAGAAAGAATTGAAACTATTCACTATTGCTCTTCTTGCATAAATGTTTAATTTTTCATGCTGGTATGAGAAATTCAATTCATAGATGTATTATGAATAGTTTTATCCAATCTAAAAAAAACAAAAAAACTTTTCTGACACAGCTGTTACATTATATTACACCGAATGTGAGATGTAAAATGCCTTTATCCTAATCTGTGTGACAATACCAGACCATGTGTAAGATTATATTCATTAACACTACTAGTTCATTAGTTCTGTTATTTTTACTTAAGTTTAAGTTCAAGACACAGCTTTCTCTCTTTCACTGATTAATAAATAATTGCAAGAAGTGACAAAGTGTTTTGACTGCATACCTAAATCTGACGAGGATTACCCGTCATTAATATTCTGTTGCCCACGGAATGGAAATAAACACATTTATAAATAAATCAAATTGGTTACCACGAATCTGGATCATGTTGTTTTCCAACTGTGACCGATAGCCTCAAGTGGCGGTGCTAAAGTGGGCGAGAGCCACCCGGGGTATCAGCCTGGGCTGTTGTTAGCTACATGCTAACAGCAACCTCTGTTGCTTCCATTGGTTCCAGGCAGCTACAGGCTAGCAGGGCTGGACATGCTGTCCTGTGCCATGTTGCCTGCAGGGTTTCCTCCTTGCTCAGTGGGTGCTGGGTTAGTCAAGCGCTCAATACGTAACTACCGATTCCGAATTGAAGGAAAAGTAGGGAGATATTAGAATATCAAAAAAGTATCAACTCACGAAAATGTGCCAGCATCGCCTTTCAACCTGAAATCTCCATAGAGCTCATAAGAGTGTGTTTGTGGCAGTGGCAATGTGGAGATATAAAGGGTGAAACAGCTGTACGAGATGTAACCAATTTAAACCTCTACAATCTGATTAGAAAGAACATTCTAATATTGTTGTTAAAATTAATCAACATATATGTACAGAACGATTATGAAAAAATAAATTTCAAAATGGAAAAGCGTCGCCCTTTCACGTTCTAATAAATAACCAAATCATGCCTTGACAACTAAACTGTCATTAGGGCTAGTCTGTCTGTGTTGGCAAGTGTGCAGATGAACTAAAATTAATATATGGTGCTTGCATTTAGAAAAAAGTAGCAGATACAGACGGGTGACAAATTAAAGGAAAAATCTACACTGAGGGGATCCGGAGGCTCTTATGCTGTGGGTAGCATTTTCCTGGCATGTTTTGGACCACTTGTCCCTTTGGAGAGATGGTTCACTGCAAATCACTAAAAAGTTACTCTTAGCGATCACCGTTATGTCTACCCTGATGGGAGTGGTCTCTTTCAGGATGACAATGCCCCCATCCACATGGTATGGTTTGCCGACTGTGAAAATGAACCAAATGCAATGGCCTTCACAGCCACCAGGTCTTAACTCAGTTGAACACCTATGGGAGAGTTTGGACAGCGCTCTCCACCGACATCATCTAAAAACCAAACGAGGGGGGCTCTCGATGCGTTTTGTAGACTGGACGTCGCAAGTTCGAGTCCAGGCTATTCCACAGCCGACCGTGGACGGGAGCTCCTGGGGGGGGGCTGTCCAGTGGCCGAGTGCCAACCCGGGGGAGGGGGGGGTAGGGGGTCCTCAGCTCACCGCGAACCAGCGCCCCCTGTAGTCTGGCCAGGTACCTGCGGGCTTGCCTGTAAATGCCCAGAGCTGCCTTGTCCTCCGACGTTGTAGCTCTGAGACGGCCGCACTGTGAGTCCACTGAATGTAAAGAAGAGGGCGGCTGACGGCACACACTTCGGAGGACAGCACGTGTTCATCTTCGCCCCTCCCGAGTCTGCGCAGGGGTGGTAGCGGTGAGCTGAGCCTAAAAAATGATTGGCCATTTCAAATTGGGGAGAAAATAATCTAATCTAATTGGCAACGACTAAAATATTAAAAAAGAGAAGAAAAAAAGAACGAGGGAATATTATTTGGAAGAATGGTGTTCCATCACTCCAGAGTTCCAGAGACTCATAGAATATATGCCAAGGCGTATAGAGCTGTTCTGGAGCGTACTAGAGTGTAAAAAATATGGTTATATACTCTAATGATTAGCAATAAATTGCGAACAAGCTAACCAAGATTTCTGATGCCAGAAAAAGACAAACTACAAAGTAAATCTAGTGAACAATTATAAAACAATAAATGTCATAATGGAAAGGCACCGTCCTTATATATTCTAATATAAAATCGAAAATCGAAATCCCCCGACGTCTAATAGGTTTGGTAGGTCTAATCTCTTGGGTCCGGTTTGGCAGATTCATGGGTCTCCGTAGGTTTAATTATTCCAGTCGGATCCGATTTGAAGCAGTGCAGTGTAGGTGTGTGAAGCCTCTCGTGGGGTGACTCCCTGAATTAGCCTTCTGATAACGCCACAGAAGAGGTTCAGATCAGGTTCAGAAACACACACACACACACACACGCACACACACAGACACAAACACACACACACACACACACACACACACACACGCACACACACACACTCAAACACATGCAAACACACACACACACACATGCAAACAAACACGCGCAGAAACTCACACACGCAAACACACACACATGCACACAGAAGCGCACAGACACACACACGCACACACACACAGACACACACACAGACACACACACGCACACACACACACACACACACACACAGACACAAACACACACACACACAAACACCAAACACACAGACACAAACACACACACACACAAACACACAGACACAGACACACACACAGTGCTGCCCATTCCGCCCCTGACGTCACATCCCCCACCGGGGCGCAGCTTGCATCCAATAACCACGGGGGTTAAAGCCACTTTTCGGCACAGGGAGACCCTCCACAGAGAGACCAAACAGCAGGGGGTTGGGGGGGGGGGGGGTTTAGTCGAGTGCCAGCAGAAGCCCTCCACCAATTTCCCAACGTCCCTGAAAGGGAGAGAAGAGATACGGAGGTAATTGACCCTTCCGCTGCGTGTGCAGAGAGGTGATAGAGGAATAACACAGTGAAAATAAAGTTAATCACACTCCTGAAGGTTTCCGTCCGGGAGGACCCTAATGAATTATGGTCCGCTCTACTTTCACTTCTTTTCTGAGAATATCCTTGATGAATTATTAGGACGGTGGTAATTTGGCAGACCCTGTGCTCTGTAGCTGGAGCCTCCCGTCGCCTCCTCCGTTCCCCTTCCTTTCAGTCCCGACCTCTCCTTTGTGGTAAGCATCCATTCTGTCTTACGCTTGTGGGGGGCTGACAACAGGTCACCTAACACTGGTAACCAGTGTGAGGAGCACGCCTGGACACGTCTTTACGGCTTTTCTGCAGTAAAACATCAAGGCGTCCCAACGCAGCGTAAACCGGAAGGCCTATGCAAGCCAATCTGGATTAAAGCACCCACTATGACTGCTGCTCTGACTAAATGATATGAGCGTTTGCTGGCCCTTGCCCCCGTCGGTTCCTTCGAGGCCCTCTGTTGCAGCCGGGTGTTTGTAAGCTTTGTAACCTGCCTCCAGTTTAGTGCCCCTTCTTCTTCTCATCCTGGGAGGAGAGGTAGCCACCATTGTAATTTGGCTGGCAGGGGCTCGAATGATCTGTGGAAGCGTTACACGCATCAAAGCTCTCCCAGTCTCAGGGCCCCCATGGGAGGATCTAGTCTGGCTCCAGGGGATTTGTGACGACTTCCCTTTCTTATACATGCCGTTGGTTTGAGTGTGAGTGTGTGTTTGTGTTTTATATGAGGCTGTGCCATAGTTACACTTAACATTGAAAGGAAAGCCGGCTAAACAGCACTGGATTTAAATTAAAAGCTAGTTTCATTCCTTTCATTAAAAACAAAGACCATTTCAGTGGGGTTTTTAGGATCACACCTTGTGCTTGGATTGTATCTTGCCATCTGAAACACCCACGAGTGCGGCTCCCTGAAGACATGCGTGTATCACGCACATGGTAAGAAGAGGTCACAGGTATGATCTGCCCGAAGACATGCATGTGTCACATACACGTATCACGCAGGCTGTTAGAAGGGGTGCCACGGGTTTGATCCGCCTGAATACATGCGTGTATTACCGTACGGTAAGAAGGGGTCACGGGTATGATCCGCCTGAATACATGCGT
>JAOYSI010008147.1:0-11696 GCA_025775065.1 Hiodon alosoides | reverse complement strand
AAAAACTGGAGAATAATAACAGAAAAATAATTTTGAAACAAGCAGTTTCAATGGTAATAAAAACACGGGTCATTTTAACATTTGGTAGACTGATAGCTATATGGTGTATTAATCATAGCTGTATGTATATATGTATGTATGTGTGTATATATATATATATATATATATATATATAGCTGTACAATCAAGAGAAAACTGGAGCTAGCTTCGTTTGTAGGAGCCAGAATATTTTTACAAGACAAAATCCACAAACAGAATATTGTGAAAAAAAGTGCTATGCGTATATACAAAAGTTATATATATATATATATACTCAACAATATGCTTGCTAATTTGCCATTACTAGGGAAAGGCCTTCAGCCAGAAATGGTGTTCCTAAGCATTGCCATGGCCATGTGGAAGTGACCCCAATTAACTATATATTTGCTAGACTTGTTACTTGCGTTGATTTTTCCAATGAGAAAGCACTAAAATGATTACATATAGGTCTTAAACATCGAGCTATTGACCCACTGACTTTATGGACCTGTTTTAACACAGTTGCCTGGCCATATAATTGCATCTTGCGATTCGTATTGATGTGGTTAGCCAGAAGTGTGCGCACGGCCAATGAAGGGCAGGTGGACGAGCCCAGTCAGAGCATGTGGGAGCCTATTTATTAGTGGATCCCGAATTAAAGCCTTACCAGCATTCACATTTTTCAACCCCTTTCAGGGCTGTTGCCGTGCAACCTAGGGTTCTGTACAAACGGGTCGGTGCACCACTTTGCTACATTGATCACTATAAAGGGGCAGTATTTAATTAGGTGTTCATGACCAGTATTATAATGATGTACTCTTATTTTTAAATCTGACTCTTGTTAAAAAATTATGAATTCCTTTTAGACAGCGGTTTGTTAGATAGATTATATTAGATAATATATTTAAATGTTAACAAAATAGTTACTATACCAACATACCTTGAGGCTCATTTAAACTTACCTAACAAACTCAAGATTAATATTTCAGTCTCGGCTGTCTATGTCTGCGTACTTTGAACTCTGTAACATTTTCTCAGAATTGCACAATGAAACTAAAATGGTCTGATGGTGTTTTCAGCTGATTTATTCTACTATATTTTCTTTTGAAAGTGTTTGGCTATCCCGTGAAGGAGATCTTCGACCTTGTGGACTTCGCTGTCAATGGGAGAAGTGTTTGCAAACAGTCTAAACAGTCAGTGCTTTCGATTTCCGTGTCTGCCAAGCAAGTTGAAGGAGCGCAAGATAAAGCAGAAAGAGCTCATTGAAATGCACGGTTCATCCTGAATGTGCCGGCTCTGACTTTAGTCTCCAACCAAATGGGAGAAAATTATAAATTATTGAGTGCAATGTGCGGACACTGTGGCATTGCAGTGCGAAAGTAAAGCAAACGCACACCATCCAGTTTATCCTGAGTTATTGCAGTGACAGCTGCTGGGACACTTTATGATTCCATTGAAGCATGAGTTTCCCGTCCTCTACACAATGGCTAAAAAGTTTTTATAGCATGGGAAGGCCAGTCACAGCCCTTAAAATGAACTACGATTCATTAACAGGGATATGTCATATTACAAGAGCTTGCTCTTCAGGGCAGTTTATAATCCAGAAAGCTAAAAATGTATACAGTTGAATGACAGAGGGTGAAGGACTGGAAATTATGGAAATTTGGATAACATGCAATCAACCATTTAAATATATTAACAATACCTAATTTGAGAATTTAAATTAACTTGCTAAATAAATCAAATCTACCATTAGACCTTGTCTTTCGTCATTAACATTTATGAATCAACTTAATTAAGTTCCAGTTATATAGAGGAAAATAAATCCTTCATAAAAATAAAAACTTAATGTAGTTATACCCACTACTAGTCACCTTTTAAGCCCCACCAGATAAAAAAATGTGTTTCCTTCGGGAAACTATTTAATACTACATCAATTTATGTGCAGTCTTTTCCTACATATGTGTTCAAAGCCTTTCATCAATATCAATGATAGATTAAATTACTTCAGTCTGTGAAGTTAGATAGATGGATCAATACAATACATATACTTTATTGTTCTCCAAGGAGGCAATTATTTCCAAAGCTGAAACATGTGAAGATAGACACACATCAAATACATAAATCATGACTGGACAATTACATGATTGGTTACATTAAGGTTTAGTTATATATGCTATTTAATAGTTTAATACTCAAAAATTTACTGACATTTGTTGAATAAAATTACTAACGTATTTTCATTTACATTTATAAAGTACCATAATCATGAATTTTATTGTTGATTGTTGAAGACACACAAGGAGAACAATGATAATGTTCGAGTTGACAACATTGGCTGTTAAACAATTGAGCAAGGTGCTTAACCTGAATTGTTCCTGTAAATATCCAGCTGTTAACAATAAATGTATTAGCTAAAAGTGATAGTTAGTGTCAGCTTAGAAACTATGATAAATAAATAATTCTGATGGGGAAAACTTTACAAAAATCGACTCTCCCAGGAGTAAGGTTTTGACAAATGGTTCAGGGCTTTAAACTGCCACTTAGCACAACCCCTACATGGTGTTCGATATTTCTGTTTAAAACAACTCCCAGATGGTGGCAAGGTGCACACACACACACACACACACACACACACACACAAACACCGGCCACAGCACCGCCCTGCTCTCAACAGAGATAGGATTTTTGACTTTGGTCCGTGCCAGCTGTGCTTTTAAATTAATTTCCCATCCATCCATTGTCCCAAACCAGCCATATGCTTATTCAGGGTTCCTTAAAGGAATAGGTTGTGAGTTCTTCACTTGCCACGCCTGAGCCAGGACACATGCCCAGGCCCACAGCCTGGAACTGCCCAGGCCCACAGCCTAGAACTGTCCAAGCCCACAGCCTGGAACTGCCCAGACCCACAGCCTGGAACTGTCCAAGCCCACAGCCTGGAACTGCCCAGGCCCACAGCCTGGAACTGTCCAAGCCCACAGCCTGGACCTGCCCAGGCCCACAGCCTGGAACAGCCCAGACCCACAGCCTGGACCTGCCCAGGCCCACAGCCTGGAACTGCCTGAGCATAAGCAGACAGTATACATGTGTATCTATAATTTCACACATGATCCCATCTACTTTTCCGACCTTCTCAGAAAATTAAAAACACAGACAAACATGGCAGCATGGAATTGTGGCAATTGTGGCGACACCGGGGTAAATGAGCGACGACACGCACACGCAAAGCAGAGGCTGATTAAGCAAAAAGGATCCCAGCATGCATGGGGCCATGGATAATATGCAGAACAGGCATGGTGGCCTGCTATTATGGCTGGCGTGGCTAGGAGACCGCAGTGACCTTGACAGAGGTGTGACTGCTGGGAGCTTCAGTAACCTTAAGATCGGCTTGCTGACGTTTCACGAGAAGCTTAGTTCCGCTTCAGTGATTTTAAAAAGGAACCTCTGAGGACAGGACAACTTTAGCAAAGGGCGACAGGGGGCGGACGCTGTTCCTTTGACACGGAGTGAATGGATGAACTATTTTTCTCATTGCATTCCTCCTGAATCGTTCCAGACGCTGGTAGATTCAATGAATGGTATGTGCTGGGCACATGGTGGCCCAACACCCTATTAAGTGACTTTACATCCTTATTAATGTTGTTTTTCAGTCATCTAAGTACCTGTAGCAATGACACATTGCCTTATCGATTCAATGAATATACCTGGTGTTGTGGCAAGTCTTCAAGGTGCTCTTGTGGGCATTCATGATGTGTTTTTTTTCTGTCTGTAAGCCCAGGCCCCTAACTATTTCTCACTTTTCCTCCACTGGACAGTGGATATTACCTACTTACCAGCCTACTCTTGAAATGGTCTACTCAGGGCGAGTCGTAATGGGTGCGCTCGGATCAGAGCACCCACATCAAACTGATCCGACTTCCATTCATCTTCACCGGTTCTTTCCTCTGAAACATCCAAGATATTTGAGAAAAAAGGCTCCCACCGTCATTTACCACTGTTGACGATCTTTAAAATAAAAGAAAATGGAGGAAACCTGGGAGCCCAGCGAAGTATTACTGCAATTTGTATGCTATTTCCAAGACATACGAGACGGAGGCATGAGAGGCACCGTGCTCCAAGCTTTTGGCAGGCACAAGGTCAGAGAAGCTAGCATTTAATGTTACTTTAGCAGGACACTAATACGCTTCTGTTTTCACAGCAAAATCCAAATAATGTGTTTTCAGGCTTTCCTCGGGTGAGGTGCTCAATAGGGCACACACACAGAAAAAAAATCAAAAACATAAATAATGCTGGTTTCCATTAATCTTCTTTGGTTCTTTTTTCTCCCAAACGAGACATCCAGGGCATTTGAGGAGAAAAAAAGGCTGAATGAAGTGGTTTTCCAGGGTAGATTGTTGATGAACTCTTCATGTGGGGATGTTATATGGGGCATAAAAGCATCCTGCGAAGGAGAGATCATTTATTTCCTCTTCAGATCCGGGATGGATTAGTAGATGTTGAGTATGAAACTCGTTTTGATATTTAGACTAATGAAACAGCGGGTCAGAGAACCCCAAGTATACATGTCGTTGCTTTTCAGCGTTGAGGGAATATTGATTACTTCACATTTTAAAAAGGTTTTGATTCCAGGTCATATCATTGCAAAGATCACTTCTTGTATGTAAAAACTCACTAAACTGTCTCCGGAATGCTTTGTGGTGTTTAAGGAAAGGAGTCGGCGGTAAGGCGGAATTTATGTGCGATGTGTAGGGAGGGCTGGAAGTTATCATTGTAAATCTGGGGTTTGTTTTGACGCATTTAAAGATCAGAGCAGCCGTTACCCTTGTGAGAAATTTCTGTTTATAAAGGTAATGACGTTCTGTATCCTCCCCCTTTTTTGGGATGTGTTGACATCGTTGTGTGGACCATTCTCGTTGTGATCCACGAAGTATAACCTTGCCTGAAATTCACTGATATCAGATACACGCAGCTTTATTGAGCACAGATGGCAAACTAATGACACCTTCCTTTTTAGAGATCACTTAAACTGAGGCAATGAGGAACTTTTTCTTTTATTTTCTTAATATACAGTACTGTGCTAAGGCATTAAAAGTCTAAGGCATTATCTTCTGCAATAGTGTGTCAGTCGAAAAACATTTTTTTAGATGTCCAAACATTCATTTTCTGAAAGAAGAACAAGGAATTCTGCCAGAGATGGTATGGTTTCCTGTGATTACCTGGACAGACAGAAGGAAGGCAGACAGCCAAAGTCTGTAGAAGTACTGTGGCAAGTTTTCCAAGATACTTGGAACAATCTACCTGCCGATTGTCTAAACTGCAGAACATTGATGAAGAAAATTGATGCAGTTTTAAAAGCAAAGGGTGGACACAACAAATCTTCCCTCCCATTTTTTTAAATTATTGTCCTTTATAGTATTTCATTTTATATTTAGAAAGTTTGTATTTCATTATTTTTTTCGAAAACATCTTCACTTTACAGAATTTAATTTCACACGTGCCAAAGACTTTTGCACAGTACTGTATATATACAAAAGCATAGCAATGTTGTGCTTTTTATGCTGATAAAGTTACTATGCAATTAGGTCATATCAAACACCCATGTGCGTGTGAACACCCAAGTTTTGCGTGGGTGTGTGCTGATGTATGACAGTGAGGCTCTGAGGGCTCTTTTGGAACACTTGCAAGTAGCAAGGCCAAATACCCCCCCCCCCCCCCAAAAAAAAAAACCATCCCTTTTGTTGGCTATGTGGAATAGTTTCCTCCTGATCTGCTAAGCCAGTGCGTTCTGCAAATGACATTTAATTGTATTAGAGGCAGCTGTGACACGGGGCTGCGCTGCGGGCACATTCTGGAGGAGTGAGCATTGGAATGAGTCTGTGGGTGAAATAAGCCCTGCCCCTAGCTCATATCTGTGGGGTGTGCTCGGCGCTGATAGCGCAGCCCAGTGGCGAGGGAGGGGGGGGGGGGGGATTGGGAGAGTCTTAAGCGGCTAATCTGTTTGTGTGTTTGCTGAGGTTGGATTGAGCGGTAATGAGGCCTTCTGTATCTGAATACGCCAGGTGCGTGGGATAATGGACAACGGAATGGAGCAGCAGATAATGGGAGAAGGTGGCGAGTTGTGGGGTACATGACGCGTGCGGCGGGGAAGCGGGCTGGGGCGGTAACCTTGATGGCATCATCGAACCCATTTATTCTGCTTGGCACTATTCACCTATCAATGCCAACCTGGCATTTCCAAGCTAGCGCCCCCTCCTGCCCAACACCTAAGATTAACATAAGGGGAAGACAGAAACCATTCAAGAATAGACACTGCATTGTGCAATGGTTTGAGACCCTGGTTAGCATCTATATAAGAGATTATCTCCAGGTTTTCAACCGTGCCAAATTATTGGTGTTGTATAGTGTTGCTCTTCAAGAGACACATACCTGAACACTACCATCACTGGCCACAGTATGGAGCAGAGCAGTCAGTTCTCGCTACTTTCTAACATTGCGAGCACTGTGAGCATACGTATCCTAAACATGAAACCATTAACAAAAAAAGATTTCAAAGCTTGTCGGAGTTACTGAAAGAACATTCGGTCAGCGTTTGGTCTGAAAACTGCATCCAGAACAGTGCAAATGCACCAGGATAAATCTCACTTTAAAAAGCCCTCACAAGGGAACTGCATGGCTGAATTCGCCCAAGAAAACCCTGACCAAAGACTTCACCCACGTGAGGCGCCGCCTCCTTATCGGCCCTTCGCATCTCCTCGATCATTAAGGGCCGTGAAGGATCTGGAGCAGGCCTGTCACTCTCTTCAGCTATCTCTCATTTTCCCGCCGCTGCGGATCTAAGGGACAGTGCTCACGCTGATTGAGACTGATACTAAGCGGCGTTACAATTTACTTCCCGGTGTGCCGACACAGCACTACAAAGGCGTTTAAAAAGCGTGCCTTTACGGGGTTAGGGAGGCGAGGATATGAAAGGGGGAGGTTGGCCGGGGAAAGGAGACGCACCGAGCGCAGGGCGCGAGCACTGCGCCGTTGTCGGGAGGGGCATCGTCCCCAGACCAGCGTCACAATCCCCTTTGTTGTGTTTATCGGCTGAGAGACACAGAGCCTGAGAGCACGAGACAGGGGAAGCGGGTCTGCACCATCAGATAGCAGGCGTTGGGATTTACTCGAGACGGAAAGGACACCGGAGAGAAGAGGGGGAGTAAGAGCAGAGAGGAAGAAAGAAGCTGAAAGGGGGGGCTGGGGTTGGACGGCATTGGGAAGAAAATAATGCCCTTTCCAACGTTTAGACTTTTAAATGTAAATACTTTTTCTTTTTGTGGGAGGATAATGGTTGTCAGTAGCGGCTCGTAGTTAGCCTTATTAATTGTGCTATTTGAGTTCTTTTTTCTTTTATTTTTTACATTTTTTTTTTCCGCGTATGTTAAGCCTAGAAGTGCAGATAATGGAATGTGTTGCCGGGCCCGTCCGCAGCGCTGCAACGGCTGCAGGAGAAAAGGAATTTGTTTGGCCGGTGATGGCTGTATGCAGGACAGAGATAGCAGCATGCCGATGCTTGGCGGCAGCTGCTCTCGGCTGATAGAGCTATCTGATCGTGAGAGCGCCGTTCCCCTCAAAGGGTTGCTCAGGAGAGAATGGAATGAAAGATCAAGGATGACAGCAAAAAAAAAAAAAAAAGGCATTTTATCTGAAAATAGTTCAAAGTTTATAAATAAAATAAAGCTTTTTCGCAGGGCTGGGAAGGAAAGATAAAAACGCCAACTACAGCCCGGTCCCATAGGTTTTAATTTTTTTCCCCCTTCCACTTTACAGAGACATTTGTGTGGTTTATAATAAACCTGGGAGCACAGATTATAGAAGGGACCACGAAATACATCATCAGGACACAATGCCCCCCTCCCATTCCCAAAAAGAGGGATGCTTTCATATAAGTTTGGCATTGTGCTGTCTTGTTGAGTTTCATGCATGGAGCGGGATTCCTTGGCATCTGTGTACTGCAGTACATCAGAGTTTACATGCGTGTGAGTCACCGCACATCAGGCAGGATTTCCTATATTACAGACTTATCCGCCCTTCTTCTAATAATTTAACTCTGAATTAGGTCTGGGGACACATTTTAATCAAATC
Organism: Hiodon alosoides; assembly: GCA_025775065.1. Taxonomy (NCBI): domain Eukaryota; kingdom Metazoa; phylum Chordata; class Actinopteri; order Hiodontiformes; family Hiodontidae; genus Hiodon; species Hiodon alosoides. Next base: position 3,554 of record JAOYSI010008147.1, on the reverse strand, counting down.
TAATGCTCTAATGCTAAGTGAAAAATATCCTAAAATTCCTCATGTGGATTTCAGGACTAGATATACTTTTTAATATTTTGCTGCTATTAACTGAAAAGGTTCCTATTAATACAATGAATGATATTGTGATATGATTTTGTTCTGATTACTGATATAGATTTAAAGTGTTCACAGAGTGGCAAATAGCCTATATATAGCCATATATGTCTATATTAAGGTACATATGGTTCCTGGGATTAGAGCCAGAAATCAACTTGCATGACAGTGCAGTCCAACTGAATCCCCTCTCCTGAAATGTCAGTGAACTGACAGGCTGGACCAGACCATTAAATTAGTGACACAGCGGGCTGCTTGACTGTGTTTCTCTAGGGCTTGACCACGTAGGAAAGGACAGGACTGCGCTTTAGCTTGGTAAGCGGTCTGGAGTGAAGTGTCATCAATGGGCAGAGGTCACTTCAGCCAGCTTTGCACACGTGACAGTACGTCAGAGTGGCGAATACAGGGTTGGGAAAGGTCGGGCTTCCCAGGAAGCGCTTACAGGAATCCTGTTCGGTTTTCAAGTATCTTCCAAGCGGAGCAGTGTAGTTTTTGTGGGCTGATGAGATTATTTTTTTGGTGAAGAGTTGTTTCTAAAGCTTGTACGCTTTAAATCAATGCAGGCCTTTTTCTTCTGGTCTCCAGAAGTCAAGTCCATAGCTTTTCTTTTATCAAATGAGGGAGCTGTTTTATACCGGCACGGGCTGCTTAAATAGATGTTTCCTGGAGGGCTGCGGAATCAATAGCAACATTCTTTATCAGCCAGTGTAAACTGGAGTGAAACTTCACAAATGGCGTTTGATTGCCTGTGAGCCGCCTATCGATTGCCAGCCTACACTGGCAGGAGAGAACAGGCCTTTCTTGAGAGCTAACACAATGGAGGTTGCTGGGCGCCCAATACAACCTAAAAGTGGGGCGTATTTGGAGCTCAGCGCTCATCCTCGTCCCTTTTCTTTGGCCCAGCCTGCCTGTTTCTAAGGCCGCACTTACAACTAGGTAGTGCCCAGTGATAAAGGAACGGCGCGTGATTACCGAATCGCTATCATTCATCATCCCCACTCAAATCCATTTACAGCTCTCTACTTGATGTACACAAAACAAGGGAGAGCAGTCCATCAGACCTTCCTTGAAACGAACGGCTTTAAAGCCAGGGAATGTGAGGTCATTAAAAGCGACCCGGTGCTGTGTAATATAAAAAAATTGTGATGATTAGTTTGGCATCTAAAGGCAATGGGTGAGGTGGATGGTGATTTCACAGTAATCAAGGGAAAACATCTGGTCACATCATAAGACACAATGCACAATGCACTGCGTCCTGCCACGAAATGACTGTGCGCGTAATGGGTGTCATTTCATAAACAACTTAAGGAATACTTAGCGCCTGAAAATTGACTTCATTTTTTCTTTAAATAAGCCAGTGAATCAGCATGCTTCTGGCAGCTGTGTGAGATGGACAGATCTGATATCCTGGGGAAAAAAAACTCCTGTCTGTGGCTGCCTTAACCCAATTTATTTAACTCCCTGTCTTGAAATGTTAATCTACCAAACATGCTGCAGGGAGCAAACTAATTTAAGGTAGAATGCTGGATTGGGCCAAATACGAGAGAATAAAGGAAAAGCTTGGTGTCACCTTTTTCTAGTCACTGATGCGTAGAGGAGCCAATCTTCAGGCCACTGCTCAAAGACAAAGGGGGGTGCCTATGATTCGGCATAGAGGAATCTATTAGATCAATACTGATCTACTTCTTGCAAAGAGCAGCACTGAGCAAAGATCGATCGATGCAGCTTGAGCCCGTGCGATTAATTGCTGCTCCTTGAGATTGGGTCTTAAAGATCACTATCCTGCTCAGGATTCACAACTACTACACAACTGGTGAAACGTTGAAATGAATTGTAGTTGTGTAAATGGAGAAGGAACTAAGGTTTAATTGAGATGCATGTGTCACTGAGCAAATACCCTGATCTGAATTTCTACTCCACAATTATGATTTTCCAATGCATTTGTCTAAAGAACTGACAGGAAGTACCTTGTTGTTTTCAGATCTGTAAAGTATAATTTTTTCCTATTGCTGTAACTGAAGTACACATTATGCCTGCACGCACACAAGCATACACCCGCGCATGCACACACAGACACATACACACACAATTTCACTCTGTTTCACTTTCTCTCTCTCTCTCTCATTCTCTGGTGGTACAAAGAGATGAGCTAGTAACACATTATAGTTGTTAAGCACCAACAATCATCTTTTTATCTGAATTGGAACTCTGCAAAACAAAATCAATAACTTTTTTGCAGAATTAGATTGGCCACGTCCCAGACGTGTGGCTTGAGGTAATGTGCTGGGGGGATATTCTTACCTCCCACTGCTGGATGGCAGGTTAGGAGGCCATCCCATTGGAGGAGTTCATTCTGAGCAAACCCTGGCCTCGCTCTGTGTGGTACATGCCTCTCTGCTCATGGAGGCACTGATAGGCTGCTGGCCAAGTGTGCCTTTGGTTCTCAGTTAGACAGCCTGGTGGCCATTAGTCACTGTCTGTTTTTAAAGAGCCACTTTATATGATGTAGGGCCTGTCACCGTGCATACCTTAAGTTCTGTAGCATTCTGGCACAACAACCGCAGTCCGCCAAAGCTCCTGGTTCTTCATAAGTGTCAGCCGCACAGGATTTGAACACTGGAACTGCTTTAAGTAAAGGTAGCGTGTGTGTGTGTGTGTGTGTGGGTATATGGAAATGGAAGCGCCTTTCCATCATGTTGTACATTAATTAAAAAACACCACTGCAAAATCATTTTGGCGATATTAATATGAGATTTGCTTTTAAAGTCATTTGCACTGAAGCATTCTTGAATAGTGTCATAGATTTTTTATAAATCTGTTGTGTTTTTAGGTTTTTTTTCTTTCCCCATGGTGTTTTCAGATCACACAGGTCCTATTCTGACCGTCGATGGAATCCACGAAGCTATGAGGTCTCCCAGTCCCCCAACCAGACAGGAGGCAACCCTCTCCCCAATGGCCTGGCTCATTTCTCTGTTGTCCTCCATCACCATGTGGTGAGCAGATGAACCCCAGCCAGCCTGTGGCTAATGTAGCAGCCAGCCAGACACACACTGGCCTCATCTGCTGCTGACAAGCACTTCAGCCTCCAATCAATAGCCTGCACCGAATTGCTCAGTGTCCACAGGAGATAGAAAAAGGGCAGGCGTATTTGATTGCCTGCTCTTCACATCCATCCCTTATGGGTGCCAAGTGAGTGTGCGAGTGTGAGCGTGCGTGTGTGCGAGTGACTGTGTGTTTAAGGGCGCCTTTGCTCTGCCAGTGGGGGATATGAATAGCTAATCAGTACAGACACACACCTGAGCAATGCCTTTTCCCTCCTGGGTGTAATGCATTATAAATCAAAAGAAATCATTTGCATTTAGTAGCAGAAATAATAATAATAATAATAATAATAATAATAATAATAATAATGACTTACTATATTATTATACAAACTTTTTTTATTATCTATAATACAA
>JAOYSI010008146.1:0-11697 GCA_025775065.1 Hiodon alosoides | reverse complement strand
GTGTGTGTGTGTGTGTGAGAGAGAGAGAGAGAGAGAGAGAGAGAGAGAGAGAGAGAGAGAGAGAGAGAGAGAGAGAGTTTGTGAATGTGTTTCTCTATTACAATCGACCACCTAAAATCTTGGCACACTGTAGCCAATTTCTGTATATAAAATATATAAAAGTGTCATTATTGCCTGCTGGCAAAAGTCGAGATATGTAAGATATGTAATATGTAAGATAAGATAATATGTTATATGTAAGATAACTCATCTGGACAAACTTTAACATAATCAATACTAATAGCGGCAATGTTTATGATGGCTTAGGACCCAATCGCCTTCCTCCGTTCCACAAGTTGGCTTGCGGACTGGCCCGGGGACGGGGGAGCTGGGCGCGGATTCGGCACAGTGTGGCCTGCTTCGTGTTTATCATCAGAGTTCTGCTTCCCAGCCAGAGAAGAGTAACAGATGGATCCGGAAGCCAGAGCCTGTTCTGTGGGGATGAGATTGAAGGGTCAGTGAAAAAGGATGACCCCCCTCCCTTAGCCGTACTGTTGAACGTACAGATTAACGGAAACAGATTATGTGCCCCATGGTTCCGTTATAATTTATATGCCGATCTAAGACTTTCAGACATCCTAATACGTAGGCGATGTGATTGCACACTGCAAGTATTCTTAGATAATTGACTGTAGCTGATTGAGTAATGCCTTTTTAAGGAATATGCCTTTTACTAAAAACCAGCATGCTCTGTTGTGAGCTTTTTTTCTGTTTAGTATTCCACCACTCCCTGTGAATAATGAACACCTGAAATCTACTCTACAGAGCTCCTCATTAAATCAGCCATTTACTCCTGCAGTGGGAGCCTAATTAAAATAAGCCCAGACATCCTAGAAATGTATTGCTCCAGGGACAGGGCAATTAACAATAAAAGAGAGAATAGAGTAGGCTACTTTCCATGCCGTTTGACAACATGTCGTCATGCTTGAATTATAGTTTTGATCAGCACATCATTCATAGCTTCACCAAATATCTCCATATGACAGTTAAGAAAGAACGCACACATTTTTTACGACAGGTACATTACAAAAAAAGTCATGTGAAATACACAAATCTGCACATATACAGTATCTACCCAACATGTCCCTTGCAGACAAATGGAAGCCGTTTGTCTTTTATCCCTGACCCAGACTGGCTGTAATAACTACCGTGCCGGACTGCTTATCCAGTACTCAAGCCCAACAGTGTAATAAAAGCATAAATAAATGTATGAATACTCAGAGCAGACTGCGTAGGAGTAAGGAGAGAAGAAGACGGACAGTCAAACACATGTCTCCCTGCAGATCAGTGATCCTCTGGTTTTAGATTGGCCGGGTTGGACTTTGTGTTTGATCTGGGGGATTTATTCTCCCGCTGTCATGTCAGTCCAGCCTAGGCACAGAAATCAGACTCTGGGTAGCATTGGGCTGTGTTTCCTGGAAACACACACACAAAAAAAGTCCCTGATATTAGACAGTTTCACATTTATCTTCTCATCCACTTCTACTTTCGATCGCACATGAACCCCCCATCGTCCCAGGGTGCAATGCTGTTTTGTGAGAACCTACAATTAAATGTTGCCATTTTAACACTTTAGTGGTCAATATTTCAGTGGACTTCCCTGTAGATACGAGGACATCCCTGAGGATTGGGAGATAGTGGTCGTTTTTCTACAACAGATCCTAAGGCCATTACCACAGGCTAAATGCCTATCAGCCACCCTATATTTTAGTCAGCAATACATGGACACTGTAAGAAATAAAGCTCTCGTTTTGTTCTCTCTTCAGCATCTCTAGTGAAATTGCCCCTTATAGACATCCGTGACACTGGTATTAATGTAACCCTCAATTTCCTGTAGATGGCATAACCCTAATTGGTACATGCATATAGAGAACCACATGTAATTTTGCATCATCGAAGTCAGTACACCTGCCAACATTTAACACGCAGCAGAGGGTCGCTAAAAGCCCCCTCCCTTAATCTCTTTGACTCGGATGGGGGGGCCTTAATTACTCCTTGTGTGCCCCGTCATTATGGAGGTTAGGAGGGTAATGACTTTTTCATCATCATTTTTTCTCCCCCCCCCCCCACAGGACTGCCCTCCTCGCATTCACTCGTGTGCTGCCGGGGGGGTTAGATGCGGCGAAGGTGCACCGTGGCTGGCTAGGCTCAACAAAGGGTCATTTACCCCCCGGCACTCGGCAAAGAAAATGCTCCCGTAGAGTGTCAATAATGAGCATCAGATACAGCCAAAGAAGTGTTCAGCAAAAGACATCTGAGCAGTGCGCTCAACGTATGGAGCTTTAACTGCAGCATTAACTTTTACTAATTCAACCACCGTTTTTAACTGAAGCTATTTAAATTAAGTACTTTGGTTTGACGGTAAAACAGCCATGCAGGGATCTGAACTGGCAGTCTTTGGTTACCACTACTCGACCCAGTTGCCTTTAGACTTGGTATTAGACTTGGTATTTGTTTTGGAGAAGATAAATAAAACTGTATAGTTTGGAAAGAAGGTAAGTTGAGAATTTATGAATAAACTATTAACCCGATGAGCAATACACTCCCTCCTGGGGTCCTTATCGCTCAGCTTGCCGTGGCACTACTCTAACCCAGGGCTTTGTGCTTGGTGAAAGTGAAAGATTGTAAATATGGGGCTGGATGGGAACCACCCCAGTGTGCGCGACAGCGCCTCCTTTGGTGAAGGTCAGGCAAGTGTTCCCCTAAGCCTTCTCTCTTTCAAAGCGGGCTGGTCTGGAACTAGCCAGGGAAACAAAGAGCTGTGAGTATAATTTTCTCTTGCAGAGAGGAGCTGCCAGAGCCCCATTGAGTGCCTCGGGAGAGAGCCGCACCTCACATCTACCCCATCGCCATGGTAACAGCACTGCGGCAAGTTTTTTTTTTAAAAGAAGGGAAGGTGGAGGGGGGGGGGGATGGGGAGAGGTCGATCCGAAGCCATAATGTACTATATCACCATATCTTTTTTTTGTAATATCAGGTCCTAGTCAACCAGGTAGTTTTGGGTTGGTTTTTTCACAAGTGTGGTTTTAATCTCTAGAGTTTGGAGCCGTTGATCAGATCACGCTGAGACTCAAACCTCATAGGCACACTTTTGTGTTCACGTGGCTGAAGTCGAGTACAGAAATTGAATTACTGCTTGACAGTTAACAAACAAATAATATATGAAAAGCAATGGCTAATATTGATGGCATGTCCTCGTCACAAACCCGTCAGGTAATTTATTTACAAAGCACACCACCATCTGTCTCAATATAACTTCCTCTGTTTAGAAAAAAATCAATGCCTTCATTCAGATCAGCATTGACAGTGTTTTCCTGGCTGCCTGCTCTTCATCACGAGCCACAGGCTCACTGTACTCACTGGTCTTGGCCAGGCAAGCATTTAACACTTTTGGTTTTAATACACACACACACACACACACACACACACACACACAAACTTTCTTTATTTTGTTACTGGGCTCTCTGACTGTGCCCTGAACGATGGCGACAGATCAAACGTGAGAGTTTGGCAGAACCCTTGGGCCTGCAAAGGAGCAGGAAGTTGCTACCACAGCGAGTTTTCTAGTTCTGCCAGTTCTCACTACTGCTAGATCCGCAGCGGGTTAACAGTTGGCTTTTCTAGTGTCTTGTGTCACCTATGGGTGTGGTGACCGGGACCCGGGTTAATGGAGAGGTTGGTCCCTCTTTCAAATGTCCCAAGTAGCAGAATCAGTTGCTGCTGCTCTGCCGAATGTATGGAGCCGTGGGGTGGGGGCCCCAAGGCCCGCCACAGGCAGCTTCTGCACCTCCTAAAAGGGTCCGGCTGCCCAAACTCATGGCTCTGAAGCGTAATGAGACGCGACGCAACGCACGTCTTCTGTGTGCAATTAATATTTACACAATCACACAAGCCCACAATTATCCGTCCCAAGATCAGTTCCTCTGTACAGATAAACAATGTCATTAGTCAGATTAGCGTTGGCGGTGCGTTCCTTGCCAAATGTCACTCCTGTCCTCTGGGAACTACAAGGCCAATGATACACAGCATAGTTGATATTTACCCCACGATCTGATTTTTTAAGAAAGGAAAACTTGCATTTCTTCTGTGTAGTAAACAGGAAGACGTATAATAATACATTCATTTCAATTAGCAAAAAACATAAATATGAATTAGTAGGGATCTTTTTATTTTTAAAAATTGCCTGCTAAAGCCTGCTTAAGATAACAGATTGGTTTCTTGTTCTGGTCTTTGTTATGCTCACTGGACTGCTAATGGAGGAGGTGCTAATTTTTTGCTCATTGGCTAGTCCAAAGGCTATCTAATTCTTAAACACAAAATGGTTAATTCATTTTTGTTTTATTCAATGGGCACTCGACATTGCTTAATGGCAGCAGAACAGAATCAGAGAGAAGGGGGTAATTAGAGCAGTCTTAAACAAATAAGGTCATATGGATATTACACAAAATTCATCTGCTCAGTCTTAATTAGACTGGCAGTCTTACTGAAACCTTCCCAGCAAACTATGTGCTTTGTCTTTAAAGACTGAAACTGTGTGGGTTATGAGAACCAGACCGTGCACAACCCCAGTGTTTTCAGCAAGTCCTGTCACCAAAACAGGGAATGGCACACAATCACCTGCTTCGGAATACAGTGGTTTTAAACAGGCATACCTAGGATTTAGAACCTATTAGAACAGTCCGATGCGCTTGAACTGGCGTTCTGCTCCAAAATATGAGATGTACCGATCCCCAAAATCTGTGCATTACTAAACTGGAGTGGAGCTCCACAGGGCATTAGGTATTCTCTGGTCAATGCATTAAATACCTACCATGGGTTTCGATAGCCTACAGACACACACACACACACACACACAGACACACACACATACACACAAACAACCACTGAATTTCGCGCACACACACACACACACACACAAAAACAACCACTGAATTTTGCGCGCACACGCACACGCACACGCACACGCACACATACACACACACACACACACACAGACACAGACAGACACACACACACACAAACAACCACTGAATTTTGCGCACACACACACACACATACACAGACACACACACACACACACACAAACACACACACAGACAGACACAGACACACACACACACACACATTTCCAGTTCCCTCCATAAAGAGCATGATGTCATATGAAGTTTTGTGCATGTTTATTAGCATTACTTAGATGCATTTACAAAATCATCCACACTTCATAATCATTCACATATTACAACAGTCACATGGACCCGACATTCCCATTAAAATGTAACACTGACTGCAAAGCACAAAAAACTGAGTAAGGTAATCCAGTTTAGCACTGAGTAAATTCCTTCTTACGCTGGTAATTCCAGCCTTATGCCTCGAAAGTCAATTGACACTCGAGGGATGAATAGATCTTCACATAATAAATCACGGTTTTTAGAGAAACGTAAACTGGGCTGCTTTGTTGGTGCTTCTGTAGTCCGATCGGAAATCGTTGAAAAGCAAACAGAGGTGCAAAATAAAACAGTCAGCAATGATCAGCATACACACACAGGAGGTGCTGCTGCGTTTGTTTTACTCATTTGTTTATTTGTTGCAGACAGTGGAGGCTTGAGTGAATCCTCGACCTTCACGTGGGGCGGGAGCTTTATGCCCCTCATAGCGGGCCAAGCACATGGAACGGCTAATTCTAAATAAAATCAATTAGTCGTAAAAAATGCCAAAACGTCATACCTTTCACCAGACGTCAGACCTCTTCCCCGCATAGAGAAGCATCGTGTAATACACAGTTGTACACTTACGTCCATATTCAGACGAGATTGATCAAGATACCAGAAGATACCACACTAATCAAATCAATACATTAGAAAAAAAGTATATGAAAATATAAATAAATATCAGAGCTTAGATGAAAATAAGTACATATGAATAAAACTCGTTTTGTTACAGCTTGAGAATTAAATCTTGTACATATCACAGAAAACTTAAACGCTAACTAATAGGCCCATAGAACTCGAACTGCACAAATTCATGCACTTCTTAAACACAACAGAATCCTTATTAAACATACTGTATAAATGACCAAGTTTGTTTTCCACATGTACCGAGTACATTTTTTATTTATTTTTTACTTTACTTCTGGAGAACTGCACTTGTTGAAGAAGAAAACAAACGCTTGCAGGTAGCTGAAACCACAGTCAATGCAACATTTGTAAAATAGAAAACAAGCGTAAATAAGTTTATTGTACTTGATATTGTATTGTGCGGCACTTACAATTGCTACCCCTGCTGAACTCACATTCTGGGTGGCAAGATATCTTTTCCAGTAAAGACATTACCCTGGGACTTTTAAAACTACGATATGATCCCCAAACACAGAGTGGCATCACTTTTTCCACCCAAAACACCACCCACCCTAGGCTCTTACGTGAAGTTTTCCAGTGGAACACAGCCATAGTTACGATGCTATATCTGACTGGCAATGGAGATGGGCACATTTAAAGTGTAGCTGCCCACCTGGCTGTAGTTGGGCTGTTGCCGTGTGTTGCCTGGCTGCGAGGCAAAGCCACCCGCAGATGCCTCCAGGCGGCCTGGTTGGTCAAAGCTGGCTTGTCCGTAGGTCCTCCGGTTGATGCTGCCAGCCCGCTTCTCTGAGGCGCCCCTGGAGGGGTACCTCTGGCCCGACTGGTGCCACCCCATTTCCTTGAAGACAAACCAGATGTTGCCTGCCCACAGGACGAAGTTCAGAAAACCAAAGACCTAGAGGGAGGATCAGAAACTTTCAGAATGTGCAACACAATGGATGTTTCCGGAAATGTATATTATTATTATATTGCTATTATTATGGTGGGTGAGGAAGAATTACAATTGGTCTGGTCCAATTCAGTCACCTTTGAGTTACTAGTTATTTTACAACCTGCAGGCAGGACAACCTGCACTGACAGGTTGAGCGTCAATTGGAGGAGAGGCATTTCCCTCTCGACTGCGCTGCCAATTGGTAGGGGCCAGAATTTCCAATGAATTGAGAGAAGCCCTGTTTATAAGCCTTAGACCATTGGGCTCAAACTGCGCCTTTCCTGACTGAAGCACCCTGGAGGCTGAAGCAACCCATAGCTTCCTTAGGATGGTTCAGCTGTGGCGACTACCTCTTTCACACACCCGCCCCCATGACCCCTCATCTCAGCGTGGACCAGCGGTTTGGAAACTTTTTATCTGAGGGTTGCACATTAAAATGTATGGGCAGGACATTTGTTATGTAGCTTTTAACAAAATACCAAACTTTCACCCTAGAAAAATTATTAATCAATGGAAAATGTTCATTCTCATCCCAAAAAGTGCTATACATCTTGACCACTACACCATATGCTGTCCCCATTATAGTCTGTCATAATGATAAAAAACCCAAAGGTCAACCATTTAAAATATAATTCCAGGTGTTTTGGGCCACTTGTTTCCCAATCCCCAGGTGTTCTCTGGCTGTTGTGGTCTGCACATGTGTTCAGTGACTCACCACCGAGGTGTTAAGCCCCGACCAGACGGGTCCGTGCACAGTCCCGCACTTGTTGGCCTGGACCTTGCAGGCGGATATGAGCAGCAACACCGCATTCGGGTCCGTGGCCACCTTCACGTCCGACAGACCCTTGGCCCAGGCGGATGAGCCCACCAGCCACATGAAGGAGAACACCACAGTCACCATGAAGTCCTGGGGGGGGGTATATACCATGTCACTTAAATGTCACTTACATCTCGCCTGCACGTTGCCTGCCTGTACGGGGCCAAATCGGGAGTCTTCCTCACTCTGAGCTAGACCCAGTTAGCTTGTGTTATTATAGGCTGTGGGGATTCCAGCCAGCCTGTCAAAAATTTGTTAGTACCTTTAATGGCACCAGAATGCGACGTCAAATTGCTTTTGTTCATAAAAAAAAAAACCAATAGCCCCAGCATGAACCCAGCAGAATTGACTGGTACAGAACACGTAGAGTGAATTGGCTCCCATGCCCACGTACGCTTCAAGGAGAATGAATTGTGTCTCACCCAGAGACTCTAAACGTTAACACTGAAGCTCTGAGAATGTTGATCCGAACCATGAGTGTATACTCTCACGCTACAGAGAGATACCACACTGTTCTGGATTCACGTCCAGACACCGTGGTAACGACCCCACAAGACGGGTGTGCAGGGAAAGGAGGCAATGTGCTCAGGAACCTACAACGAGGGGCCCTCTGTTGTTCTCCCGATACTTGTTCTGGTAGAAGATGTAGACCACGGTGGCCAGCAGGGAGTACAGGAAGGCAAAGACGGCGATGGTGACGAAGAACTGGGCCGAGGAGGAGAAGTCCCCGACGAGGAAGAGCCTCTCCCTCTTCTTCCCCTCGCACAAGGGGGCGTCAAAGTACACCTGGCGCAGCCTGGAGCCCGGCGGGACAAGGGGAAAGCACAGCACCAATCTAAATGAATGAAACTTAAAACACACACAGAAGATAGTAACACAGTTACAGTTTTTATTACCTGCAAAGTTATTCATTTGTAAAAATGAATGTGAGTTTGTGTTTCAAAACAGAAGCAAAAAATTTTTTTTTAAATGACCATTGTGCAAACCTATGGCCTTGTTCAAAGTGTAAGTCATTCTAGTCAAAACCGTGATGGTTGCGTAGCAGAATATCCATGAGAGTTCATCCTGGATCCCCGCAGGTGACTGGGTGTTGTAGTTTAATCTGACATTGTCACTCTGTTGACGCACACATAGAAGTCGACTGACATTGCTCTCCCTGTTTTATTTCATCCATGTTTATTGGTTTTATGCATTGTTCAAGACTTCAAGCGAGGATTACAAAATGAAAGATTGTGATTGTGTATTCGGTTCAATTTCTCCGTGGTGCCAACACTGTTGTAAAGTACAAGGGCTCTCCCTGACAAGCAGGATAGCGTTTGCTCTACTTAAGGGTTTTGTGGCAGTTTAGACACAAAGCAAGTTCTACCACCTCCCAGGAGAACTCGAATAAAGTACTGTTGGACTTAAAAGAAGGCCAAATTAGTCCTGCCAGAAAAAAGAGACAAACGCTGCATGGGGGATCAGTAATTGCCATGGACTTGCTGCGCTCATCCCTCTCCAGTCCAGATAACGGCGCTGTCCGAGGCAAGAATATGTGTCGAGATCCTTTCAAGCTCTTATCATTTCCATCACCGTTTACTCGTTTGGCGGGCGCTCTCATTCAGAGACACTTACAAGGTTAATTGTGTCTCTGGTGGGATACAATTGGACTGAATCACAAGACGATGCACAAGGACATGAATAAAGAATAGCCCGTAACTAGCGGGTTGAGCACTGACAGTTTCTCGTATCAGAGGAGTGTGAATGAGTGCATGTCTTGGTATGGCCTGAGCCATAATAGCCATGGCTGGCAGGGGCTTCTCTTCAGTCTCAGAAATTGCTGTTTGATTGGCTCTCATATAAAGAAGAACTTCATAGAAGAACAGAGTGAAATAGCAGAATCTGGAGACCATTTGTGTTGCATTGAATGGTTTTCAGAAGGTTTTCAAATGTCCTTGAGTTTGAACTTACTGTTCCCAGTGTAGTAAACAACTAAAACTGCACAAATTAAACCCTGTTTGTCCTGGTGGTTGAGTTTAGGGTTAAGATCTATAACCAAAAAGCCTGGCTTTTGTATCACTGCAAAGGAACTGCGCACGTTGCTTTGGATGTTGGTCTATAAGCAGCTCAACAAATTGCAGTGCTTTTATTATCTTTGTGTTTCAGAATTGAATTTTAAAGCATATCAAAAACAGTGACAAACTAATTCACAAAGGATTAAGTCTGCTTACTGAAAAGTCAGACAGCTATGGCACCAGCTCTTGTTGGACGGGCACTGGCAGGAAGCTGGCATGGAGAACCAGGAATGAAAAGTGACAAGCGGCGACAGGAAGGAGACAGCCCCATCCAAGCTCTCCTCTCATGTAGCTGACACACAACTCAACCAGTCGTTGGCACAACATCACTGGGTTCAGCGTTATCCCCACTCTCTAAGCTCACATGTGCCGTGGAAATGATTTAAGAACGGACCGATGGTAATCACACCCTTGTTTCGTACTCTTTGAAGTGACTGAGCAAAGGTGCAGTTTTTAAAAAGTGGTTCTGAAGGTTACAATTCAATGTAGAATGTGGAGAGAAAGACGATTTAAATGAATAGACACTGACACACACACACGTACCCACGCAAGTACTCATAAAAACACGCACACACGTAAGAACACAGACAAACATGCACACACACAAGAACTAAGAAAAACATGCAGGCACACAGAAAAACACTCACACACGCTGGGACACACAAAAAAAAAACACAAGCACACAGAAAAACACTCACACATGCTAGAACACACAGAAAAACACAGACACTAGCAAGCACACAGTTCATCATCTTCCTTTCACTAACTAATCTAATCTCACCTCATGCCTTCATTTTGTAAATCATGCAACTGAATTTCAAATGAACAATTCTGAACAATAGCAGCTAAATACAAACATACTTAATGTTTAGTATAATGGTCACGACATAGCTTTTAAACAAACAGGTCTCTATATCTTAAATTAAAAGTGACATCGACTGAATATTGCAAAAATGATTTCTATAATGAATAATAATGGTGACTGAAAAAATAACTGGGGTAAAAAGGACGAGTGATTAAACGTCTATGTCTTTTATTCAAATTATCAATCAAATAAGGGGCTTCACTGGCTTGTCTTGTCCTTGCCAATGCATGCCTAAACGCAGTGCAAACCAACTATAATAGTGCAGGGAACTACAACAAATCAGTATGCAAAAATAAAATACTATTGTACACATGGTATTCCTCAGGCCCACGGACACTTGGACCCAGCGTTCTAACGGTCACATAGTTAGCCTCAGTGTTGTCCATCTGCACCCCCCCGGCGGTACGCTCAGTTTTTTCCTGTGGCTCAGAGAGCTGAAACCGGGGATCAGGCTTGACAGTGTGGAGGTATGTGTCTCTGGTTGTCTCTGGTGGGCCTGTGCAACAGTGTGTTCGTCCTCCACTTCTAACAGCTCACACTGCCTGCACAGTCTCTCCTCTCTGGGCTTTCAGGCTGAGGCTTGTTTTCATTACAGTAACCTCTCAGTCTCTCTTGTTCCCGGTCTCCACACTCAAGTTCACAACACGGCCACTACAATGGCTATCGGGACACTTTCACAAACACAAACATCGCAATGGGTCAATATCATTTCTACCCTGCCACTCACACGCGCTCTCTCGCTCGTTCACACACACCAGTTAGCTGCGTCCAACCATATTCCATTGCCAGCGGCAAGATCCTATTTGAGGCAAAAAAAATAAAAAATAAATAAAAAATTGTCGTCTACATGCCTCACTTTTATTTAATTTTTTACTGCAAGTCTAAAAATAATAGTAGATATTTATACAGCCAGTCAGCCTGGTACTCTGGTGTCACACTGTTGGAATTCGCTGAGTGAAGCCCCACAGATTAATTTGGTTACAGCGCTCCATCGCCACATGTCAAAGCCGCTTTGGAACATTTCTGTTCCGTCTGAGAAAAGAGAATCACGCTGTGCCAGAAATGAACTTTTAATTGTTTCAGTCAGTAACGCATTGGGGGCAGGACAAGGTGTGAGGGTGGGAGGTGGGCCCAGG
>JAOYSI010008144.1:0-11698 GCA_025775065.1 Hiodon alosoides | reverse complement strand
AAAGCCTGTTTTAAGTTAAATTTTGCTTTTACAAGTGAACTGGACCACTAATCACCACTTCAACCGTTAATAGAGCTGGGTTTAAATTTATTTCAGGCTGTATTCATAATTTCATGAAAAGATTGCACCATGAAAAATTCCTTTAATATTAGCTCATGAAAAACCCCAGCAGAGCCCATCTGGGGTCTGCTCTATTCCACCTTATATCGTCAAAGGCCTAAAAAGCACTTGCTATATTATGAAAACCTCATGCATGTCTGGCAATCTAATAATTTTAAATTTAACCAAACCACATTTTTAAAAATCCAGAATTTTCACCAGTAAAATAATACATTTAAAATCGTAATCATCTTTTACTATGAAGAAACACATTCTTTCATTGGTGGAAGGCACTGCTGAACAGTAAGAACATTTTACATTGACAATCTGTGTTTCTCGGCTGCTATCCCATTTAACAAGAACAGTATGGAATATCGATACATTCACATTATGAAATCACTTAACTTCTTGCACAGCAAACCATCCCTCAAGATAATTAATACATAATGTTTGAAGAGGCTGGTTCGTAACTCTTTATGACACTAATGTTGCAGCCCCTGAAATCAGTATTCCACAGACTCAATTTCCACATATTAATGTATTATATCGTCTACTTGACGTGTATGTATAACATTGTTTTATTAAACAGGTCGAGGATCTGAACCACGGAGAAACACGGAACCCTCTTCCCATAACCAGTGACCCCAGTGGTGTAAGAGTAACTCATTAGGGCAGCCTGTCAGATTATTATGAAAACAATTTCTGAAAAGCAGAATTGTTATATGCAATGTATATTAATTCTCCTTTAATTTATAACATCTGGGTAAAATTAATATTTTTAAGTGTGGATAAAAGCAGTGTGGATATGTATATATTTATACATGCATTTATTCAGGGTCTGAATAATATATATATATAGTATGCAAATGGTATTAAGATTTATATTCTATATTTAAGATTCTATACTGGCCACCCTGTTACATTCCTACTTTACCTACTAGAGCTGGATGCCATCTGCAATTATGTAGATTATCAAAATGCAGAAGCCAGTGTTGACAAGCCTCTACACTGCTCCCTCTGGAAAGTAATTAGGTAATATCCACTTGCTGATACACAGCAGTGTGCTCTAGGAATACTCAGGTTTATGAGTCAGTTATGCATAGAAATACTGATGCAAAAACAAACATTTTGATAGAAGCTTCAGCATGTCACCGATTAATCACTGTATTGGTACAAACATTTTGTTAGAAACTCCAGGATGTTAATGTTTAACATAGCATTGTTGAAAGAACAAGGACACTATGGCTGGGACCAAATCAAAACTGTGGCAACCTGCTAAACGCACTTTATACAACTGTAGCAGTATCTTATTTCTTCTCCTCATAAAAATAAAAAGGTTTTTGCTGCCTATCTAGTTGGTTCATCGTTAATTTAGCAACCCCACCTCTTCAGTAACCTCTGCAGTAACCCCAGGACATTTACCAAATGTTAAGTTAAGAGGAGAATGAGGGCTTCAAGTTGTTGTAAATATTTGGCATATCAGTTAATCTAAATCCTGACTCTGCCATTGGTATGACGGAACAGGGGTTGAGATTTGTCGGACCAGGCAATGTTTTTCCACTGGAGTCGCTTCTTAATTTTAACAGATAGGGGAGGAAGTCTGTGTGGTAGTCTGCTGCAGCAGTCCATCCATGACAGAAAAGTTGCTGCAAGATTCCGTGCAGCAAACCACTGTGTTACCGCGCCATTTTTGACTGTTTGTGGCCGGGCTGTTAGCAAGCACAATTTTTTACCATTCTTTTTCAACCTCTCTCATCAACAAGTAGTTTTTGCCCACAGGACGATCGTTGACTGTGGCACCATTCTTGGTAAAACCTAGACACCGTCAGAACAGCCAGAAGACAGCTGTTTCTGAGAAACAAAAACTGGTACCGACGGTTATACCATGCTCAAAGTCACTGAGGTCACTCATTTTTCTCATTCTAATGTTCAATGAAACAGTAACTGAATGTTTGGATGCATGTCTGCCTGCTTTATTTAGCAAGCCCCAGCCACGTGACTCACTGTCTATAGGAGCGATCCATTTTCATGGTGTACCTGATTGTATAAAAATAACTGACTTTAAAAAAAACTGAACATACTATGAAGCAAAATAACTTTGGTCTCCATAAGATGACAGATGCCCCAACCAGAGCTACAAATAAACCTACATCTCTAAGCCAATGATCTGAGATGAAGGTTGTTCTAAAAAGTGCACCTGATGTTCACATTATTTTGATGGTGCATAACTTTAAGTCAGCCCAATTTCTTCTTTTTTGTCTGTCCCAAGGAAGCTTTTCTTAATGGCGGACGGGGGACGTATTTATCAAGAAATGTCTGGTGAGACTCAGAGCACACGGGGAGCCCAAGAAATGTTCTAGACACGCGGGCGCAGTGGCGGTCCTGTCCCAGCCAAGCAGATGGCCTGCTGCTGAGGGAGCTGGTGGCAGCTGCATGCTCAGACACATGCAGGACGTCTCCGGGCCTCCGCTCCGATATTAACACTTTGTGACAGGCACCGCCAAAAAAAGAGAAAGAAGTTACTGCCGCTGTCTTTGTTTGCAGTTAGCATCTGAAGAAGGCACTGTATATGGAATGCATCGACGCATCCGTGCAGTTTACACGTGGATGGTCAAAATGAAGTCATAATTGTCGTGAATTATTGAAGGCCTCACTGTCGTTTATAATGCAACGTTATATATCTCTCCAAAACTGGGACGAATACTATCCTGATGACAAATGATAATAGGATAGCTGTAACACGACCGACTACAGCACAGAGCGCAGAGTGCGTTTCTGCAGTCCTTCTCTGTTAGCTGTGAAGGGCTGTCTGTGTGACAAATTACAGTTGTACACGAGCCAACGCCAGCGAATTCAAGTAGCTGAATGCAGGCCAGGTATTTTCATTTGTGGCAATGTTCCTGAAGTTATTTTTATAGGATTTTGCTTCATATGAATCAATTTTCTCTCTGCTGAAAAATTGATTAAAAGGATACTTAAAGAGTGAATGAACATAGATCTTAACTACGGTAATAATCAACAGATTAAAAGTACCCGAAGAGTGATGTGTGATATTGTACTGTAAATCCCAAAACAACCTGCACTGTTGTCTCACTGGGTTTATACGAAAAAGGCTTCAGGACAAATTTTTAATATGACCTGTCCTTCTGCCTGTCGCGGGATACAGACGTGAGGTGGGGGTCGTCCTATTCTGAGGATTCCTCATTAATTTCAGCACCATGGGTGGCGTGTAAGGATGTCCAACTTACTGAAATAGCCTCGGATACAAACTGTTGGCAGCTTTCAGACAGATATACGAGAATGACAGCTTACTCTGACAGCCGAACACCTCAGTGTCATAGCATGGTTTTTGAGAAGGAAATTGATTTGGCAAGATTCAGAGTTACTTCTGCAATGCTTTAAAAATAAGTACTGTACAGACATTTTTATCCAACAAAATAATGATTAAAAATCAAACGTCGTTTTTACAAATGTAATTTTTCTTTTGACAATGACCCCCTTTTATTATGTTTTGAAACTATTTAATCATTAACTAAATTCATGATGTAAATTTAAACACAATAGTCTTGATTTATGAAATATAATTGTTAAAACCCTCTTAATTCCACAATTAAAGATTTAAACATTCAGTTATTTTCTTGACTCCCTTGCAATCATGCAAAAATGCAATAATTATCACAAAATACAGAAAGATTATATTTACAATAAATATGAATTAGGTAAACGGGATACATTCTGTCAATAAATAATAATATAAATAATCAAGAATAGTTTTTTCAGTGTCAGTTTTCTCATTTAGCCTGAAAGCCACAGGATTCAAAACTCAAAAATAAAATTGATGTGAAGGTAAACTCAGATCAGAGCCTCAGTCACATAATCAGTCACAGTTGGGGCCTGATGTTTGTGTAAAGGACTATATAGGAAACATCTACTATGTTATTGCACACTATTCTAAATGGAGGTCATAATAAATCATGGCATATTATACTTCAACCTGTTTTTCAGACAGAAATAAATTTAGCCTGCTCTGATAATCCTCTCTTCGAGAAGGACATCACACCTTCAGTAAAGCTAGCTTTGCATCATTGTTGATATCACCACAATCACTGCTTCTTCTGTAATTGTTAATAATATCAAGTTAATAACAACTCCTGGCCACCATGTCTTTGAATAAACACAAAATATCGGGGGGCAAAATTGTTTAAATGCCTTCTTTTGCAAAAATACGTCATAAAAATGTGAAAATAAGAAACTCGTCAAGACAAGACTTAGTGTGACTATATCAATTAAAGTTATTTAGGAACTTCCAGTGTAGAATTGCAGCATCACAGACTAATGACCACACACATTCACATGGGTGCTCCCACATAAACACAGCGTCCTGACCGCTAATAGATTTCCTGAAATTAAAAAATGAGCACATGCATACCATATTTCAACACCCAAATTGAGGCGAAAGCAAGGTGAGATTGAAAATAGAATTTAAAAAAACATCTCTTGCAGATCTCTCCATTCTAGAATGCCTTGGTATCCGTCTCTCTGCCCCTACCTACCTTCCCAAGCCCCCATTACGGCAAAAAAAATAAAATAATTTTTTTTTGCCTCTCCAGAAATACACAGGCTCTCCATCAGAACTCAATTCTGTTCAGTAATGAGACTGTGCTCCTGCATTTCCCCATGCAGAAAGCCCAATCTGCAAGTGCTTGCCCACTGAGGGGCTTTGCATAGAGAGAAAGCTCTGTGGAAGCTTGGAATTGATTGCCTAAAATGTTGCTATTTTATTAGGTCGAATACATTTGGCTTTAACCTCAATAAGCACTTAGCTTTCTCAAAGTGACCTTGGACGGCCTGAGATCACAAGCTGGATATCATCGGTTGGTTTTGTTGATGCGCAGAACACAGAGAGAAATCCAAATCGGCAAGGAGTGGAGATGTTTGTTCATTTCCAAGGCTTACATTGTATTTTGAAAAGAAGATTGGCTTTTCTTCTTCCATGGTGTAAAAGGGGTTACAGATATCAAGAGCATAAAATAGCTGACCTGCTGGAAATTACCTTCATCCACGAAGTTTGGGATGGCGTGGACTGAAGCAGACTACATTTGATGGTTTATGATATACCCTTTGTACTAAAGAAACGCCAAAATTCAAGGTTTTCCTGGGTAGACTTTGGTAAAGAAATGATCTTTTAACATTAATGTAGGCATGGAAACAGCAGTGCGGTGGTGAAAGGCTTTAATATCATATTTAAGCATTACTTTCAAAACAAAATATTTATTTTGTAAAGGTGTAATGTATTTTAAAAACTTGAATTTCTCCAAAATCATTAGATTGTGGAGATATTCAAGTTCTTAAAATAGATTATGCGAAAGTAAGGCTTACTCATACATCTATTTTAGAATTATTTCAAAAATAAAAATACTGAATATTAAACAACCTACCTCTTAATAATAACTCATCAGTGAGTCATCAGAAGGTAGTTGTTTAACCATTCTTTTATTGATGACACAGCCTATTTTGTCCTTGAAAGTAGGTGTGTCTCAGTGCTGTAAAATAAAAAGCGGGGAGATGGTTTTCACTTACATAGTCATCATACGTCTCGTGCGTGGCTGACAGAAGGGGGGCCCTGTATCCCGGTGCTCCCGGGGTTCCTCGGGTCCGTGCTGCGGGGACCCCCCTGGCCGCTGGGGTCACCGGCAGTGACCCGCGTGTGCTGATTGTTCCCCTGGGGGCAGCGGCACCCCGACCCGGAGGAAGTGGGGCAGCGCCGCTTCGTCCCCTAGCACACAACAAACAAAGATTTTCTGAGACAGACAGCAGACAATACATTTCCAGCTACCTTAGGCCTTTGCCTATACCTAAGACGAACACCTGATTTTCCCAGTGCAACACAAGCTTCTGTTTGTCTATTTTCTGTTTCCACTGAAAAGCAAGGACCCAATAACTTGTTATTTCAATTGTGAATTGAATATGTCACAAATATGTTACAGTCACTGAAGTGGCCATAAAATTATACCACTACATTTTAAGTACACATCCATTTTCCTGTTGCTGAATAGGAAAAAAACACTTGAAAAAGATGTATTTTTTTGTATAACGGTTGTCAAGGAAGCACATACCTCTAAACACAGAATCTAATGTCGGGCAGACGAACGACCGATTTGGGTGCAGCACGACGGCCAGCACTACAAAAAATGGCCCCGGCTGATTGTCCGCACGCATCTGACTTTACTCACCTCATCAGCCAGCTGTTAGTCATCAGAGGCTAAAAAGCGCTGTCGCCAGTTCCCAAGGAGAAGAACAGGGAGACGGAGAAAAGGAAAATCGTGCATCTGACCCGAGCCATTTCCGTGTTCCTTCTACCACAGATAGCCCGGGCGCCCGGGTGCTAACCCAAGCCATTTCCCTGTTCCTTCTCACGCAGATAGCCCGGACGACTGGGTGCTAACCAAAGGCAATTCCCTGTTCCCTTCTCAGGCAGATAGCCCGGACGACCGGTTGCTACCCTAAGCCATTTCCCTGTTCCTTCTCACGCAGATAGCCTGGACGACCGGGTGCTACCCCAAGCCATTTCCCTGTTCCTTCTCACGCAGATAGCCTGGATGACCGGGTGCTAACCCAACCCATTTCCCTGTTCCTTCTCATGCAGATAGCCCAGATAACGCAGTGACTCTGCAACCCCTAGCTGCCTAGCTAACCTGTGGCCATCAGCCTGGCTCAGACTTTCCAAGACTTTAACAAGTGTGATGTGAACGGTCACGAGGAGAAGAAAAAAAAAGTTATATTTTTTTCCTGCCTAAACAGAACTGCAGAGACTTGTTTGTTTGTTTGTTAACTCTTTTTTTCCCTCCATTTCCCCCTTATTGGGGGCCAAGCAGCAAAGCTGCGTTGGCAACCTATTGAGTTTCTACCGATTCTTCTTCTTCTTAATATTATTATTAATAATAATATTGGGAGCCAAGCAGCAAAGCTGCGTAGGCAACCTATTGTGCTTCTACCTTTTCTTATTATTATTATGCTTATTCATGTGCCATTGGAGTCTATGGCAGCCCCTAGAACTGTTGGGTAAAAACTAATTGGGGACAATCCCATGATCCTTTTCACCAAGTTTCATATCTGCTCCTTGAGCACTCTAGCGCCACCAATGGGTCAAATTTGGTGGTGCGTTTACACAGGTAACTTTTGAACCGATTTTCTAAAATGATGTATCTTTGGATTCCCTGGATCAAGTCGAGTTCAACGCACTCTATGATGTCAATTTCCGGTAATATAGATTTTCCGCCATTTTGAATTTTATGGAAACAAGTTTTTTCATTATATCTCCTACAATTTTTGGCACAGATGACCTTCAGACCATCCCTCACAAAATATTTTATCTATTAGAGCCAATCAAATTCTGAAGTTGCTGAACCGGAAGTTAGGTCATATCTCAGCAATGCTGAGAAATGGACACCAAACTTGGTACGTCGACTCTTCTGAGTATGTCCAAAACATTTCATGTCATGTGACCACTGGGGGACGCCGTAGGAAGCAAACATGCGTTTTGGCTCTTTACTGTTGATGTGTTTGCCTTAAAAAAGTTATTCCTTTGTCTTGTGATATCTTGTGAGATGCCAAGCCTGACACATGTTAACTTGTCATGTCAACCGAATTGATGCGGCCGCCATATTGGATTTTGTTTAAAGATTTAACAAATTACCACAGGTCACAATTTTTGTCCAATGTTCACCAAATTTGGCACAGATTATCTTCAGACCAAGCCTCACAAAAGTTATCAAACAGATTTTCAATTTTCAAAACCATTTGTCCTTTACAGCCAATCGAAATAGGCGAAAATCTGGCCCTGCCATCTCCCCTCATCTAAACCCAATTAAAATTATTTATACAAGCCCTTTTTAAATTGAATCATTGCCTATGTAAGAACACCCTGACTTTGCGACACTTCACTCATTCTTTCTGCTGCAATGTAGACTGTTCACGGGTTTAGTCAACAAACATAATGTTTAAGTGAGTAAGTTTCTTGTATACAAAATGACCAACACTTGGGTGGGGACTACTGATCACCCAACGGAACAAACATTTTTATTTGAGAAAACATAGATGGCATTCATGAAGACATTAACTCACAGATGAATTATATCCATATTTAAACAGCTGTTTGTGCTTGTGTACAGAACCCTGCTGTGAACGCAAGTGCTCATTATACAATACGATCTGCTTGCAAGCGTTGTGCCACTATTCAGCAGAAGCCAAGATGGTGGATCTCTGATAATTTGCCAGGTTTCAGATGGACAGTTTTCAAAATCCCTACTTGTTTCGCTGCATAGTTTAGATATAGATCAAACTATATGAAAAGGAATAAATCGTAAGCTTGATTAGATAAGTTAAACATCATCATAATGTAAAAGCAAGTTTTGATGCAATGTCCAAGATTTGTTAAAGTATCATTTAAAAAATATACTGAAAATTTCTATTCCAAATTTTCTATTTCTATTATCCAAGCGGACCCGTCTCCATGTTGATTTCCTCCCACTAAATTTGCATTAGGGCCACCGGGGAACAGCAACTTCTGCATTCCCTCCGATGCTGTGTTTTCAAAGTTGACTGGAAGGTTAGGCTCCTAATGTGGGCAGGGCAGTGAAGTCTGGGAGGGGCTTACACACTCGCTTTTCTGATACTGACAAACTCTCGATTGGAGAATAAAAGGCTAGCCAATTCAATTAGCTGTGGTGTCATTCATTCCTTCGTTCCATTCTTAGGGACCTAAACATGAGTCCCCCTTGTTTAGCCGCATTACTCCCGCTTTATAAAGCTGTGGCTGTTACGCATGTTTGCTATATATAAAGTTGTAAAGTTGTAAACTTTCTGAGTAAAAACCCTGTTCGAACTGACTTGCTGGCTAGTTCATTCTTAGCAGACCTGCACACAAAACTGTAATGTTTTATAGTAGCCGATTATGTCCATATGGGGTGAATTAAGGCAAGGACATGGAGGAAAGTACTTTTTGGGTAAAATACCACCTAAGGTACTGCAAGCTGTCACTGAACACAATTAACTCATAGGTACTCTGGGTTAATACATTGAAGATGTTTTGCCCTGTGTGAGAGGTGTAAAACCTAATTTTTAGGGCTACTGCATGAGGGGAATATAATTTAATTTAAGTAAAAAATTTCACATTTCCACATAAGATACTTTATAGACATATTTATACCGACTTCACACAGACATTCAGTTTTTCCATTATGAAGAAGAAAACCTAGTTTGGACTAAAATGTTATACTATGTAATGTCAGTTAAGTTTTTTGTCATTGTGTGCCATTAGAAGAGCAAAATAGAATCTTAAATACCAGCTACCAATTCAGAGAAATTATTTGAGATACCTGCACACCCCTGGTTTTTTGTTCCGTTTTGCCTCTTAATCATTTAATCAGAGTCATTATTTAGGTTTTAAATGCTCTCACCTGGTGTTTCCAGGTATAAATCCAATGCTTAGAAACACAGACACACAACGCAGTTTCAGGAGGTTACTGTTACTATTTTGTTGCTTAGTAGATACTCTGGAACAGTTTACATGGCTGATGAATTTAGCCATTTATTCAGCTGTGTATTCAATTGATGCGTATCTTACTCATGGGTACGGAAGCAGTTTTATTCTAATGAGAGACCATTTTTTATTGGAAAGGCTTCCTTCTATTATTTGAATGGGTAACCCTTCTTCATTTAAATGGGTAAACCTTCTTTATTGGAATGGGAATCCCTTCTATATTTGAATGAGTGACCCTTCTTTATTGGAATGGGAAACCTTACTTTATTTAAACGGCAAACCCTTATTTATTTGAATGGGAAACCCTTACTAATTTTCTTTATGGGAATTGTCCTTCTTAATTGGACTGTGCAACCCTTCCTGTGTCTGGTCCAATGCCTGAACCACTAAGCCATTCTGATGCCCGAGTACTATAAATATATATGACCTTACGCTTACCATGATACTTGGCAGCCCCCTTTTGAAACTTTCAGCAAAATGCAATAGTTCCATTACCGAGGTGTCTACCGCAGTGATCTACAGCCCTAAAGATGGAAGTACCTTGTAGTTGCTGTGGAGGCAAGACGCAAACCCCGGCCCCGGGTGCTCCTGCCTCGGCTCGAGTCATCTGACCCATTCAAGTAGGAGAGCTCTCTCAGTTGCTCCTGCCGAATCTCATCATTGTAGTCCTGTCAAAGATAGAAAGCAAGAGGAATCAAATGAAGGAAAATGTTTATATAACACTATATGGACAAAAGTATTGGGACACCTACACATTACACCTACAGGAGCTTTTATGACATCCCTTTCTAAATATCGAGTTGGTCCCCGCTTTGCAGCTATAACAGCTTCCGCTTTTCTGGGAAGGTTTTCTACAAGATTTTGCAGTGTGTCTGTTGGAATTTTTGCCCATTCTTCCAGAAGACCATTTGTGAGGTCAGACACCAATGTTGGATGAGAGGGCCTGGCTCGCAATCTTCATTCTAGTTTCCAAAGGTATTCGATAGGGTTGAGGTCAGGGCTCGGTGCGGGCCAGTCAACTTCTTCCACACCAAACTTATCCAACCAAGCCTTTATGGACCTTGCTTTGTGGACTGGGGCACAGTCATGCTGGAACAGAAAAGGGCCTTCCCCAAACTGTTTCCACAAAGTTGGAAGCATAGAATTTTCCAAAACGTCTTGGTAAGCTGAGGCATTAACATTTCCCTTCAGCATTATCCCTCCTCCACCAAACTTTACAGTTGGCACAATGCAGTCAGGCATGGAAACGTTCTCCTGGCATTCGCCAAACCCAGACTCGTCTACAAAATAAATGTAATGCAACTGGAAGCGACTGATTTAGTTTAAACTGAATATCAAAATAATCTTGTTTTAGAGAAAAGGTCTTGGACTTGATAAAACCAAATTAATAAAAAAATGGTTCTAAAAACCTATATGAATTACACACACAGGCACGTATACAGTTTCGTTCGGAACTAAAAAAACAAACAAACTCACTGTCAAGTGAAGTAAACCCTGGCACATTCAGGTCACGCCTAGAAGTTCAGATAAGTAGTCTTCGGGATGTATTCCATTCTGTGTACACAGGGCAAGTCCTTGGAATACTGAATCGTATTCAGAGTGGCCCTTCATGCACTTTGATATCTGCCTTTTGCTGGCTACTACTTCTGTACTTTGCATTTACAACTTTCCCTCAGAAACCTATTATTCCAGTTTCACATGAAAATATGGAAAATGTGTTCTTATAATTTATTTTCCCAAGTATTCATCCAAGTGCTTATATATATGAGGAACCTGGGCTAGCGTGTTAAAAGCTTGCGTTGTAGCAAGCTGAGACCACAGGGCTTCTAGTTGTTGGTACATTTTTGACATGTGCTTTGGCAGCGACAAAGGCAATTGAAATTGAAATCAATGTCTCCAAGTGACATGTTAGCAAGAAAATAGCTCAAAGGTGTTTTCAGCATGGGAAAAAGTGGTAATTATATTCTAAGTAAAGAACAAATCCAAATATAAATGGGACCAAATCAGAACTTTGGCAATTCACTAATCACATTTTACATAACTAGTATTTAATAGTGT
>JAOYSI010008143.1:0-11700 GCA_025775065.1 Hiodon alosoides | reverse complement strand
CCCCCCCCCCCCCCCCCCCCCCCCCCCCCCCCCCCCCCCCCCCCCCCCCCCCCCCCCCCCCCCCCCATTGCAGGGTCAGAGGTCCTAACTTTGTTAATCCAATTTTTCCTATTATTTTATTTTTTATAATGTTTTTTCTTATATTCTTGTAATGTAAAAGCTTTTTATTTCTAAATATTTGTTCGGTTAACTTTCCATTAAATTGATACCCCGTTCACAGAAACTTAAAGAACAGATATACCAAATGGCCTGATTCTTAGATATAAGCATACTATGTGAACTTAGAACTTAAACAGTATGTTTAAGCAAATCGGAAGCAGAACAGCTTCTGGGGCCAGAATTCACTCTGAAAGAGGGAACTGAAAGGGAAAAAAAATAGACTGATTGATAAATAAATGGACTGTATTTGCATCACATTTCCTCATTCACAATGTTTTTGTATCAACAAGGTCTGAAAGGTTTTTATCTTTTTGCTTGACACTGGAAACTGATAAGCGTTTCCGTTTGAGTGGGAATGTGCTGGTTCTTTAAATTTCCCCCTCTCTCTCTCTCTCTCTCTCTCTCTCTCTCTCACACACACACACTCTCTCTCTCTCATGGTCTCTCTCTCTCTCTCTCTCTCTCTCTCTTTGTCTCTCCCCTCCCTCTCCACCTGCTCCGTTTCTCTCAGCGTGTGCAGACAGTGCCTTGTCCGACTCCAATTGGCTAAGAAGGCACCAATCTGGCATCCGGATGGGCCAGAGGGACTACATATGCAAAGCCTTACTTCATATTAATGAGCTCCAAACGTGGCTTTAAGTCCTTGATTAGAAGAGTGCAAGAGCTTTTAGTCCCAACTGGCTATGCCTATAGGCTTGTCACCAGGAGAACATTTCTGTTAATTGCTGTGCTCTGACAGGAAAAGACAGAGAAAAAAACTTGATTTATAGAAGGGGTTTGCTCAAATTATGGTTGTAGAGCGCACATGGATTCGGTAGAACTTTCCCTTCCTGAGTGTTTCTCCTTGCACTCTGAACAAGAGTAGGTAAATTTTATTTTTACTTCTTCTTATTGTCTGTGAAAGCCTGCGTGTTTAAATGCATGTGTACATGTCTGTGTGTGCTGTGCCTACAATGTTGCTGTGTTTTACGGAGGGGGCCAGCGGCATGTCAAGGTTATTTCTGCTGTCAGGTACCGTGTGAACCCTTGGTGTGGTGTTGTTAACTGCCTGCGCAGGGCTGCCGCGCAGAGAGGAACGTAAGCGCTGTGTGTAGTTCTGAGTGCCGCTACCTGAGAAAGCCCAAGTCTCGGATGACTTACATCACACTAATTTAGGACCCAAGAGGAATGAGGAAAAAGTCTCGGCTTTTGAATCCTCTTATTAAGTAGAAGCAATAATAAATGAAAAAAAATTTAAAAGATATTGTGTAAACGGTGAGAGTTGCATTTGTCATTGTCCGTTTGGATAACACAGGCGGTGATGAGATCGGGGGAGATTCATTGAACATGCAGCGTTTAGTAAATGCGTCCCGTAGAATGCCGGGGAGTGAGAGAGAAAGCGGTCAGTGGGAAAATCTGGTTTAAATGCCTGAAGAGCTGCGATATCAGACAGCCTGCCCAGCGTGTGGCCCTCTGAAGGTATTAGGGCTGCTACAGGCACACAGAATGGACCGTCCAGGAGGCTATATTCTAAAGGGACAGCAAATTCATGTGGTTCTGCTCCTCAACCAAGCCTCCTATTGTGGGAAGTGGTCTCTTTTTACTCGCTATGGGGAGTGTTAAAATAGCTGAAACGTAAATGAGAGATTCACAAACGATTGTTTATATTGTTTAATTAGACAGGCAAGTAAAGCCCTTTTCTTTCATAGTGTGCACTGGGGACAATTTAATTTTCTAGACATGCAGAAGTTCTGTAGGATTGTTTAGCCCAATCTGCTAAAAAAATCGGAATGAGGTAGACCATGTGAGCCACATTCAGTAGCAAGTGGACAAACGCTTACATCACAAGTTTGTTCTAAATTCATAATATAAGTTGTTTACCTTCGCTTAAAACTGTTAGCAAACCTGAGTTATCCCCAGTGTGGATTGTTTCTTATCAAACCTCCACAAACTCAAATACAAAACGGAGAGTTAACAAGCTTAACAAGCTGCAATTGTTCCAGGTTTCAGGATAGAAGGAGCATAACTGTTAACCCCTGGCATCTGCTACCTTAAAACACCGATAAGAAAATACTGCTTCTGCATTAGACATCACAGAGATTAGAAATTGAGGTGGCACGTTGGCATGCTGCTAATGCACCTAACCATCATGGTCTGTGTTTTCAACATATTTTTAAGTCAAGTCAAGAATTTATATGATGTACGTCTCATATTGTACATCTTAATTATTTTGAAATAAGAATATAAAATTGGAGTTTAATTAATAGTGTCTGATTAAAATATTCTATTTTCTTGCACATTAAAAACATAAATTTAAGCTTGCCAGTGCGTTGATATTATAAAAATAACGTATAACCTGAATTAATTAGTTTAATGAAGTAAACGGTTCATCCTAACTGAACTATATGGGTTTTTCCCCTGCTACAGCCAATCTAGTCTTATCTGTTCATGGTTTTGAAAAAATTTTTTCTCATATTTTATATTACTTCCGATACTTTAACGTAATATTGCCAAATCAAATGCATAGATGAGGTTCCTCTGTCACCCTTTGTGAGTTTATCAGTCATTTTTTAAATATTTCTAACAATAGTAATGAAAATCACGAGTGCTGTTTTGGGAGTTGTTGCAAGTTCATTAGATTTCTGCCTGAACAGTTATTTAATTAGCGTAAAATTATGGGCTGTTTGTTTATGTGTGTGTTTGTTTGTGATTTCTGAAAAATGAAAATCTACAAATCATAATTACACATCATCCTCAAACATATTTGCATGGAAAAATATTGTGAATATTCTCCTTATCCTTTATCTATATGTATAGATAGTGTATGTTTACATTCAGAATTTGTCAGTGTACATATTTTCAGTTTCCTAAATTTATACTTGAAATTTCTACTTTCTAAGATAAATAATTGGAAATATTTAATCAAGGTGATGTTCAAAATGTATTTACATTTTTTGTTAATGTTTTAAAAATATTGCCATTATAATAGATATATTAATCTTTATTCTGATAATTAGATTTTTTTTCATTTTGTGACCTCATTACTGTTATTTGGAAAAAATGTGTACAAGTTTATTGCAGATAAATAAATTTGTAACACACACACACATCGATGTAAAATAGTGCAGTTTAGAAATATGGGCTTGACTAATGTAGTCCACTTTTTCAAATGTATTATTTGGTACAATGCATTTCATCTGAACACGTATTTAAATAGTGCGTTCTTATTGTTATTATTATTTTAATATTTAAATGAAAACAGAGCAGCACCGTAGCTTGTGATTAAATTATAAAAACAGTCGTTTACACCACTGTAACATTCCCTGTTGCCCCTGGTATTTCTATGTTTGTAATCTTGTGCCGAATAGGAAAAGAGACAAAATAGAGTTAATTGCATCAAGTTGCTCCAGTGTTTCCTTTTAACTGCCTTGTTTATGCGTCTGCTGTTGTAACTAGAGTAAGGAACTCTTGTTGGCTGGGATGGAAGTTTACGGTTTTCAGGTTTTGCTGAGCGGGAAACAAAATAAAAACGCACTAGTGCGAAGGATCAAGAGAAACGGCGAGGGATTTTGCAAATTAAATTCCTTTTAATCTTCTTATAAAATCATTTACTTAATTCATCCATCAAGCGGCGTCAATGCGCGCGGTGCTGGTTTTCTCTGGGTCCATTGTTGGTGTGCGGACCCACGCTGGCTCGGCCCCTAACCCACGTGAAGAGGTGCGGCGCTGTGTTTTACATGTCTCTTCCCGTGGGCCCTCGTCGATTGCTGTCTGGCCGCTCATTGTCTTTATTGTGTCCTGACTTATTTGAACGTGAGTGTTGCCACTTCCCTTTTATTTTAGGGGTCTGAAGCATTCCGAGGGTAATTAACTCGACTTAAAAGAGAGAGCCCTTGTGCGAGAGCCGCCGGTCATTCAGTGCTGGTAGGGGGAAAGCTGTGTCTTTTAGTTTTTGCCTTTTGTTTGAAAGGTGCAATATAAGGACTCCTGTGAATATGCACAGAAATGCAGAGGCATACACAGACTCGCGCTTGCACACACACACACACAAACAGGCACGCACGCACATACACACGCGCACACACACACACACACACACACACGCGCGCGCACACACAGACACATTCACTCAAAGCCTTAGGAAAAAAAAGAGAAGAAAACCAGGGGGGAAAAAATCAGTCCATGATGATGTGATGTATTGTCAATTTCTCTGATTTATATCCAATCCATCATGATTTGTTGACAGGGTTAGATGTGCTTTTATCAGGTTTTAGGGGGACATTGCCAGCTGTGACACACCATTCAAGAGCTGCATGCCGCAATTAACAATTGAAAGAATTAGGGATTGGGCTATAAAAAAATCCTCACTTTTCAGTTAAGGTCCTACTTTCATGTGATTTTATTATTGGTTTTCATTGCTCTGTCCTTTCGTCTTAATTAAGAACTGTAATTGAAAGAATCCGGTTTCATTGTGAAGCTGCTGGTTTTGTTATCGCTGCTGTTCTGGTTTGGAGTGGAGTTCGGCTGTTCAGAAGCCAGTCAGTCTGTTTTCGGAGACAACGCCTGTGCAACGATCCTCCCCCGTTTGTGTTGGTTCTCACTCATTTGATTTGGGAACCCGGTCTTTCCCCCGTTGATTTTACTAAAGGCAGTTTCTCGAGGCAAACGCAGGCGTGTCTGTAAACAAGTTAGCAGTTTTGGATAAACAATTAGGAGTAAATAGAGGTGCTTGTTGCACGTGAAGGCGGTGGTTGAAAGTTGGAGCTTGGTTTGCTTTTCAAACGAGGAGGGCAGGCTGTTTGCATGCCGGCAGTCACAGTCCTGGGGCCGTGGGCTGGAGGCTGAGCTTTATGGCATCCAGCAGCAGATTTTTTTACTCTTCTGACTCACTTTCACTGTGGACGTGCCAGGGAGGAGGCCAGGTACAATAAACCGCTGATCTCCTCTGAAGAATGTGTGCATGGGAAATCTGGCAAGGACGGGACACAAAGGGGAATGGGAGTCAGGAAATGTATGGTTATGCCAATTTGAAAAAAATAATGATTATTTTTTTTTTCCTTCTTCATCCATTGGCCTTGCATTAAATTGTCAGTGTCCCATAGCGGAGTGGAGAAATGAATTGGTACTCACTACAGCGAGTGACAGTGAAATATCTAGCCTCTCTTTCCCCCATGACAACGAGAGTGTGGCAGCACCTCACTCTTTTCAAATCCCTCCCTCTCCCTTTCCTCTCTTATCCAGCATCGCCCAATTGTCTGTAAATTGAAGATATTTTAAAACCCCTGCCCCCTTTTTTTCTTTTTCATTTTGAAATGAAGAGTCATTCATGAACTCTAGTCTCTCACTATAAAACCATCCCTACTTATTTACTCACAAAATCCCTTTGCTTTTGTAAAACTTTAACCAGCAATTAGTTGTTGTATTTACCTATGTTGATATGTTCTTATGAGATTAGAGAAACGGGAGACTAGAAAAAAGATCTGCTTTGTTTTGTTTTTTACACTTGCATACACGGTTAGACTGTGAAATGATATCCTTTGTTCACATGTCTGTACGCTAAATGTAAATACCCATCATGAAATGTGAAGGGAACGATAGTTCTTAAACGATCAAGGCACACCAAAGCCTCTGCTTTTCATTCCACGTATATGGATGCGGATCGACGCGCGCCGCACGCGCTGTGTGTAACGCGTAAATCCTGGCGAGAATCGCCAGCGATCCCCCCTGCTCCGGACACACAGAAGTGGGGACGTGCTGCGGCTCTGCCGCGTACGTGAAGCGATGCCCGGCCACATCCAGGAGGTCGAGGACCAGACGCGGTGGCCTCGCTCAGGCCGAAAGGGAGGCGGTTTATCCGTGCCTGACCACACCGGCTGCGTGGTGCACATGTGGCCTGGCTGAACCCCTGTAAGGTTACGCTCCAGCCTCCCCATGCCCCACCCCCTGGCCCCTCATCCTCGCAACAAATGACGGACCTGCCCACACACCCTTTATGTGCTGACAGCAAGTCGGAAAGCGGAAAGGCTTTGTCGTTCTCTGTGGGGGAGTTGCCACTTCAGACTTCCACTTCGCAATAAAGACAGGTTTTGTCTTTAGGATTGAACTTTCTCATCTTCCGATACTACTTTCGAGCACTATGATATAGTACATATTTTTGCGCTTGCTGCTCAGAGCTCCGCTAAAAAGATGATTAGTAGCACAAATTTTTTGAGAAATAAATACGCGTAAGCTGCCGTTCTTTGTCACGTTTTTTGTGATGCACCGAATTGTGAAAAAAGCAAGTGCTATATTAAATTCAAAGCATTATTTTGGCTTATTTGATGTGCATATTTTGAATAAAAACCTATTTATATAATTTCAATTTCAATTTTTTTTCAACTTTAATATATCAACTGCTTATTTTATTTAGTTTTTCGTACGTATAGGACTATAGAAACTGTATGAGTTTAGTTGAATGTACCTCGCTCACAGTGTTAACACACCGCATCCGCACCTAAAGTTTTCATTAAAAGCAACAGCAGGGGAAACTGAGAGTGCAGACCCGTGGCTTAGATTTGATTTGAGCGGTAATAAAGCAGCGCTCCGTTCGTAAGCGTTTGGCGGACGCACCTTTGTGTTGGGGGTGCAGGCTCTCTCTCAACGAGCGGTTCACCTTCTCCCGCGACCGGAGCCGGGCATTCCTGCAGAAAGCGCTCGGCCTTGCCTGTCACTTCTCTGCGCGGGCTGTCATATTAAACCCGACAGTCCATCTGCCACATGGCCCTCACCGCCCATGTAACGCAGCGCCGGCGGATTCCACCTGTCCCATTAATCACGGCAGAACTGAAGGGGTTAAAGGGAAGATTCCTGTTAACTAAATAACATAGACTCCGGGAAAAAGGAACGTTGTAATCTAGTCACGCGGTTCCCAGAAATTGATTCTTTACACTCTATATGCACAAAGTATCCGACTTCCTCCCATTTTGTGGCAGATTAGCACTGAAACACTACTGTGGATTACACTCTGAAAGAATTGGGCAATAAAATCTTTTTATTTTTTTCAAATTTTGTCCTAAGCTTATTTAGTTTAGTTGTTTTCCTTTTTCCCCTATGTACACCTAATTCTCTCCCTACTGCCAGCCAGGTATAAAATCACAACAGCCAGACCTGTGGCAGTTATCAAGGCCAGTCAAGCCCGCTGTATTCAGCCCTGGGAGATGGGCGAGTGTCCATGGGGCTGCCGCTTTTGCATTAGTAAGAGTGGCACCTGTCTAATCAATCAAGGATGTACGATTCACAGATGGAATAGCGACACTTGAGTGAATCGGTAAGCACCATCGCAGATACGCGGATGTGCACACACGCACGCGCATGCACACACACACAAACACACACACAAACACACACACACAAAGGTGAAGACACAAACACACACGCATAAGCACACACACGCGCATGCACACACTCAAACACTCACGCACAAGCCACACACAGAAACACACACACACAAACACACAAACACACACGCAAATGTGATGGCACAAACACGCACGCACACGCATGCACAAGCCACACACTCAAACACACACGCAAATGTGATGGCACAAACACGCACGCACGCACATGCACAAATGGACGCATAAGCACAGACACACTCAAACACTCACACAAACACACACAAAGGTGAAGACACAAACACACGCATAAGCACACACACGCGCATGCACACACTCAAACACTCACGCACAAGCCACACACAGAAACACACACACACACACACACAAACACACACTAGCCACACACATACACTCACGCACAAGCCACACACAGAAACACACACACAGAAACACACACACACACACATACACACAAACACACACACACAAACACGCACGTACTAGCCACACACATACACTCACGCACAAGCCACACACAGAAACACACACACACACACAAACAAACACGCACGCACTAGCCACACACATACACTCACGCACAAGCCGCACACAGAAACACACACACACACACACAAATACGCACGCACTAGCCACACACATACACTCACGCACAAGCCACAGACTCTCTTGGCTTAATTCAGCTCATTGTCCTCCCTGCTAATCCTTGACCAGGCTCTGGCTATACTTACCCGTTCTGACAGGAGCGTGAAATGGGCTCAGGTAGAACCCTATGGGTTCATTCTCCTACCAAAGCTGTGTGTAGGTTTCTTTCCCTCTTCAGAGTATTTTTTCAGATGGGATATAAATACTATAATATGTAAATAATCTGTAATGATATTTCAGTTCACTGGTAGGGTCAGAGCTAAATATTTGTGTCTGATGGTGCCTTCCTGCATTATACAATATAGGTAGATTTATCTGAAGATTATGTTGCCTGCATAAAATTTAACTTGATATTAATAATAGACTAGTAGTATATTATTATTATTATTATTATTATTATTATTATTATTATTATTATTATTATTATTATCTACATGCCAGTGTGTTGGCTGCCCTTTAGGCTGTTTCCACTTGCTATATCTGAGAAGGTGCATTAGTTTAAGGCCCCAATTGCAGCCTAAACGATTTATTGTCTCGCCACTTCCCAGCTGGCCTATTGACACAAAAAGTAGATTAATTCATTTATTAATTTGTTAATGTAATCAAACACAGTTATTGTTGCAATTTCATTGGTTATTGTAATGCTGATATTTGTTCCCTAAATCCTATGAACCAATCGTGATTTAAAGGGCCATTCTAACTTTAGCACCAAGTAAAGTCATTTGGTAGGTAACACAAACAGGCTGGATTTACATTCTCTTCTCCCACGGATGAACTGTAGCCCTGTCTCGTCCAACACCTTTTATGAATCCAGGATTTATGGATGTGGACGATTATGAAGTCATAAAACATCAGGTAATGCACAATTTACAATTTTTTTCCCCCCTCCTAGACTTTGGCCGCATTTCCGTGCATGCATACCAATACGTCAGGAGCGGGAGGAGGAAAGGCGTTTAGCCAAGGCGCGTCTGTGTCCGCGGGGTCACGCAGAAACGACCCCTCCGCGCCCTCTCGGCCGAGACAAAGGCCTGCGCGCTGCGCCCCCTTTTTCCGCTGCGT
The DNA here is from genome assembly GCA_025775065.1 of Hiodon alosoides. Lineage (NCBI taxonomy): Eukaryota > Metazoa > Chordata > Actinopteri > Hiodontiformes > Hiodontidae > Hiodon > Hiodon alosoides. Next base: position 2,464 of record JAOYSI010008143.1, on the reverse strand, counting down.
TTGACTGCAGGCCCGGTGAGGTATCCGAAACACGGCCCGCGCCGACCCTCTGTGCTCCCCCCCAAACACACGCGCGCGCACACGCCCTCCCCCAACCCGGGGCTGTTTGTGTGCTAAATATCTTAGTTGGCCTCAGAGGGGGGAAAAAAAAAAACAGATCAATCTGACACAGTTTTGTCAACACCGATTGCAGTCAGGCAACGAAAATTGTACGAATCTTAATCAGTTAACTAATACTTATGTCCTCTAGTATCGTCCTATTTGGGGATTATGTTAAAAGGTCACCAACCGGCCACAGAACAAGCACCCTGCTATGCTATGCCTTCACATTCATTTCTGAAATGTACATTTTTAGTATTATACAGGTCCCCAAGAGTAAGCCTTTATGCGCGTGTAACGTTATGACTAGTTTTATTGAGTTCTCATTAGTAGGGATGCCCGTAACGAGCGATTGTGGGAGTGACGAAGCGGGTGGAGGAGACAGCATAAAACAGAGGGAATAACACGATCTGTGAAGTCTGATTTCAGACAATGGGCTGAAAAGAGTATTAGCTGAGTGATTAGTTTCATTACTCCAAGTGTGGCCGGAGTTGGAGGTTGTGTGGCTAATGACATTGAACATGTCCGCTGAGACGGAACGGAAAGAGGAATTAGGGAGCCCCCTTACTTAATTAGGAAGACAGTAGGAGACTTGTGCACTCTCCTGTTAGGATTCAGAAGACGATCGCTCGCCCGCTCGCTGCAGACACACACAGGTACCGCTCGGGCCCAACGGGCTTTTTCTTTTACTGAGAAGTGTGCAGAGCTACGGTCGGCAAGGGAAGGAAAGAACGAAGATGAGAATTTTTTTTTAAACGGACCAAAGCCTGTTTCTTTATGTTTGTTTGTTTGTTTGTTTGCTTGTTTGTTTGTTTGTTTGTTTGTTTCTACGGGGGGGTTAAAAAAATTAATCTTCAAATATGAATTTTGCCAACTGAATGAATTTCTGTGCATTTCTGTGACTATTATAATGTGGTTAGACACTGTGTGATTTACAGCATCTCTTTCTATCATGTAGAATTTTGAGACAAGAAAATCGAGAAATTTGCGTAGCTGCATTTTTATTGATAAGACTTCTCAGCCGCAGTCACAATCTGTCACAATAAAATTAAAGTTATGTCTAGTTTTTCAAACAGTAATTTCTTCCCAGAGAAGACCAAAAAATGTAGGTGAAAGTAGAAAAAAAACACGGACTAATTTTCTCCGTTAGCTCCATCGAACATTTTGTCGTGAGTTTATTTCCTCTGTAGCCTGTGACGGGCTCTCAGCCCTACTTGCGGAGCAGTGACACATTCCCTTTCAGAAAGTTTATGTACCAACCCCGGTACATCTCAGACCCCACAAACCGCAGTTAGCGCAACGAAGGCCTTGTGCATTGGACCAATGCAGTTAATGTTAATTCAGTTAATCAGAACATTCATATAGGCCATTTTCACCTTCTCCGAGGAAGGCCCTTTAATGCATCTGTAAAATGAGGTTAGAACGTTGCGGTCTGTGTTAGGCACTATCTTTTACCATGAATCTACGCGGCAGTCCTTCTGGATATCACTCTGATGCAAACTGTGTTCCTTTCTTGCTCTCCCTTTGTTATAGAATGAATTTATCAAAGGCACAAGTTAATAGTGAAGATTTGCACGCCAAGCGCGGTGCTTGGAGAATGCAACAGCCTTTCAACATCGAGGCCAGTTCGCTATTCTGTGATGCACATGCTCTGTATTGCCCAAGGTAAGGAAGGACAAAAAAAAAAAACAATCCCAAAAAATCCAATGACGTCTGTTGATGAAAGTATTAGTTATGCAGTCATTTGTGCGGTCCAGAAGGGTGGTGATGTTAAAAGAGATGTGTGGTGTGGAGTCGCACTGGTGTTATGTTACCTGGCCGGAGTCGCGGAAAGTAGCCGCCGCGGTAACCGCATCCACCTACAGTTGGCAGGCCCCCCCGCGCCGAGACGAGGACCAGTTTTGTTTTGGACAGATGGAGTCCTGCAGGTAGGGGGAAGGCGGTGCGGTGCCGCGGAAAATGTCCGGGACCACAGCGAGGTCGCCAGCTGTGGCGCCGGCGCCCGATACGAGCGTCCGGGGCCATCCGCCGTTGTCTTTTTATGGCGTTGTTGTTGTGCTTTCTGCCGGTGGGAAGCTAATGTACCTGGCTCCGCTGGGCCGCGGTGGAGGCCGTCGCCGGCCCGGCCCGGCCCGGCCCCAGTCTCGCGGAGGAGAGCTCTGCCATCTGTCTCACCTGCTGCACGCAGGTGTCCATCTGCTTTGCTCCAGGACGGCGTGGAGCCGCCGCAGCAGAGCGGCATGAAGGAGCCACTGAGACGGTCAGCAGGCAGCCTGAATTATTCAGCCTGCCAAACCAAATAAAGCAGCAGAGAACGAAGGGGGGGGTGTGGAGAGGAGGAGGGTGAAGAGGCAGAGGAGATGAA
>JAOYSI010008142.1:0-11701 GCA_025775065.1 Hiodon alosoides | reverse complement strand
TTTGCTACCATTGCCGACACACTTAATAACCTCTCTTTGATTGAGTACAAATCCGGGTCAGGTGGTTATGAACACACTCACTCCATGACAACAAAGTTTCCATGACAACTAATTGCCACACTATTGCGTAGCTCTTGACAGGTCATCTCCTTGTCTATGCTCTTACCTAAGGTTGGTGTAGTTATAGACCAGGTACCCTCCAGGATGTTTTTGAGTAACCTGTGCAGCTCATTTGTCCTTGCTCATTTGACTCCACACTGTTATTAAAATCTGGAGTCAGTTCAATTGGTTGTGAGAAAGCAGAATTAAAAGCTGAAAAGAACCTGGACGATTATATGCTGTATATACGACTAAACCAATGGCTTAGAACCACAGGATGGGCATGAAGTTTTTGGCTCTTATTTTCCTAATTGAGTCGAAAATAACGCAAGATCCAAGAAAGGAAGCTAAGTCCTGGATTTCAGGAAATGTTGAGCTAAAACTGTGGTACATATTATGAGTTACAAGAGATAACAATAGAGTTTTTGCTTTCACGGTAGGCCTACTTCTTCTCTCTTCTGAACACAGGAGAGACCCGTTCTGTCGTCCGATTACGCAGTACCGTGAAACTCACCATTCGCTGACTGGGCCACTCACTGGCTGGGTTTCCATTAGGATTTTGAAGCTAAAATAATTTACAAGAATTGTGCATTATTAACCAAAACCCAGTATTTATACTATCATTTTAAATCTGTCAGAGAAACTATGACTGCTGATAAATCAGTGAGTTAGGTGGTGATACTAGTTAATGCACTGAAAATTGCTTTTCAAAAAAAGCACAGCTGCACGATATTATAAGAAAATATCATAAAGAAGTACATGCCCTCCTACACGGTATAAACTATAGCACTTATGAAGGGAAATCTACCACTGTTTAATCGTGGGTAACTAATTGCTTAATTGTGGAAGATTACTATGCTTTGTTGGCAGCAGAGTGGGGAAAGGAATTGACGGGTGATTGCAGGAGGACAATTACTCAGTATAATCAATTGCTTTTATTTCAGAAACAGATGAACACGCCAAATTGTTCATGATGTGCAGAGCTCCGTATCTGAACTCTGGTTGAAAGAAACCATTGTTGGAACTGTGTGGACATCGCCATATATCAAAACTTAAGTGTGAAAAAAACTTGTCTTGGACGTTTTTTATTTATTTTTTTATGAATGAGACTCCTAAAAATCCCAAGAGACGTAGTACGGAAATGTGAGTCTGTGATTGGTTGCTACTGCCATCTTCAATGCGATCTACCATTTATTCTTTAACTATTACACGGTCGCCTCAGTAAACGCCAGGTCCATCTGCCAGTCCGGGTCTTTATAATAATCGCAAGGAGCCAGAAGAAGGCAGGATCTGTATTGGCCAAAGAAGCATGGTAAAGGAAGGCATTCTACGCTGACTCGTTCATTCGCAGTAGAACTGACGAGTCGGACTTCTGGTAGGGTGCTCGCTGGCCGCTGAAGGTGTTCTGCGAGCCGTGCACGGAACACTTTGATAAAAATTTAACACAAGAAAAACATGACCTTAGCATTACTTAGCTATTGCCCCCGCAGCTTGTTCTACGAATTGCGTAATAAAACAAACAAATAAACGGAGTCTACTTTTTTGTGTGTTTTATCCCAACCCTCAAAGAAGAACCAGGAGCGAGCGAGCGGGCTAGAGGGCGGTGGCATTTCGCTCTATTTTACCCATCAAGCTTTGACATAAGTTCTGGCTCCCTGAACCCTTTTCCCCGTTTTCGCCGTTTTTTCCCCCGCATGTAATCTTGACGGGTCCCCGTTTTCACCCGAGAAATACATACCACCACAAAAGCCGTGCTCGGACTGCTAGGGACCGAAGAAAAATCACATTTTAAAGGGGGTTGGATTCTTCATAGGATGGGTCAAAGTAAACTGTCCACGAAAGCAGGAAAAGAACTCACGGGATACTTAATGCAAATGTGCTCCCGGCTTGGGTTCATGTTGCTGGTCCTTGCCAGGGTCGGAACCGCAGAAGGTAAGGGAGCGTTCGATCGTGCGGTACCTGTTAGGAGTTTCTGTACAGAGCTAATTAGACTACTTGGCGAAAGTAAGCAATCATTTTAGTTATGCTACAGTTTATTACATTAATTATACTAACTTTTAATTCTTTTTTAAATGAATTCCCTTTGATCATTTTAAACCTGCAGGAATTTTCTTCTTATTTTGTAGACCTTTCAGTATAGTTTTAATGAGCAGCTCACATCTAAGACTCGTTTAGTATAATTAGGCTCCTGTTTTTTGGATGGTTATACAACTTTGCTCTCTATTGAGAAACGTTTTATGAAAATAAAAACTAGATTAAGACGGGTAAAGTTGAGACGCATTCATGGTTAACGCGTTCATGAAGGCTATTTCACGCTTGAGGTTCTCTGCGTGTCTCAAACGCGTTGTTCTAATTCCTCCGGAATAACTAAGCATTAAAGTGTAAATTGTAATTGACCTTAAAAACGGTTAACTAAACAGAATTTTTTGCGTGAGGATATTACTTGTAATCAAAATAAAAAAAGGAAACCGGCGACATAGTCATTTCTGTTGTTCCTGATTTTAATCATTGAGCTGTAACGTTTCAGCAAGTAAAAACAAGCTGGGTTCGCAATATGCGGGTCTTATTCTGAAGAGACTTCTGGAGAAAAAAAATATTACTTGACATAATCACAGGTTTTATAACGTTAATCTTGGTAAATGCGCTCAGTTATCTACTACTCCAAGCCGTGTGATATTTAAAATGGATTTAGATTTATTAAGTTTTTAGGCTAAACACTGAGCTGATCATTCTATTTAAAAAGAGAAGGAAGTTCCCAACCGGCGATTCTAAACGCTGGAATATACACCCAAAGTTTAATAGCGACAACGGCCTAATTATCGAGCGCCAACAATAGTCCTGGTACTTCTTGGACATATTAAAAAACGTTGAATCAATATGCTCTATTTGTATCTGTAGCGTCCGGCATCCAGTTCAGTCGCGTATTATAGTAGTGTATCAGTAATGCCCATTCGTATAGATATGTATTTGTGCAGAAAACAGATGAAGTGATGTATAATTTCGGGTAATAATACTTGATAATAACAATATTTCAAGGTTACATTTCGAAATTATGAAAATGTAGCAATTGCAACCTAATTACGCACTGTTGTGGCCTCTTACGTGATTGTTACGATCGATTTTGCTCATTTTATTTTTTACAAATTCATACTGCTGTTTTAGTTTAGCTTTCATTTTGTTTTCCTATGATGCAGTGTTAAGTATGGAAATTCATAACGAAGAACTCTTGACTGAATTTCTAAATAGCTGCTTCCGTTATCCACCAGAAGAGCAAAGTTTTATTTTGGCTATGTGGTCTTGTGGGAAATCGTTATTTAAAGCGATCTTTAATTTAGCCATGTCGTTTTGATTGGATGATCGCTGCTCGTCTTTTTCGATGTATTCTGTAAATGTTCGAGTGGTTTTGGCTTTAGGCTATACTTAACCGGAGTGTGGACGAGTACAAACATATCTGCGCCCACGTCTGAGCCTCTAATCCCTTGCTTTGCGTGAATACAGCATTTATGTTAACAGATTATTTTTTTTTAAATGTATGTTTTTTAAATTTAAGTTTCTGCGGCTACTCTACATTTGAAAGTGAGTGTGGTTCGAGGGACTTCGCTAGGATCGGAGGGTACGGTTACACGAATCCACTGCGTAAAGGCTGCGATTTAATTCACGTTGCTGCGTGGTTAAGCGAAGTGGGCATGTGCCCACTTCTATTAATTCTATATAGCGCACTGCAGCCCAAACGGGATCTCGTGTCAGTAGGGGTCGGCCCACTCCCACCCATCTCGGTGACCGGGTGTGTGAGAGTGGTTTTTAACCGCAGAGAAACTTGAATCCTTTTTTCCGAAACATAAGGTCTTGACCCCATAGTGAGGAGCGACTTGCTAGTGCTCGCTACCTTCTTGGAATCCACTCAGACGCAATCGTTACCGATCTGTTTATGTTTATTTTCTATCTTCCCTCTCTGGGTCCTATATTAAATTACGCCATCACATTTGGTCTTCATGGCTGAAATACTTTTTGGAGCAATTAAGACATATTTTAAAACTTGCATCAGTGCAAGAGTCACTTATTCGTTTGAATTGGCTGATTTTTGGAAACAAAAAAAAAAGAGTGGGTATTTAGTGTCTCTCCTCCTTCAATTAGAACGAACTTAGAACGAGCCTGGGGGAGAACCGGTATTTTTTGACATTTTCAGAGTGGCGACTCAGAGTAAAATCCCTTGGCTTATTTAAAAGCCATTAGCTAAACCCACTCTCAGTTGATACTGTGTCAAACAAACACAGGCTTGAAAACCCCTCTCTCGGTAGTTAGTTGGCAAGGTGTCCATTTCTTGGGGAACAGACGTGGGACTGTTTCGCTCTCCTGTGTTCTGGTAGTTCTCACAAAGTATAGATTTTGTTTAGAATTTAGGTGAGAACAAATGTTAATTTACAATGATTACCTGGCACACACACTCCTGGGGACTTTCACTGCATACCTTCCTGTTGGTTTCCAGTGTGGCGCAGTGTTGACACTGAGACACTAATACACACACAAACACACACACACACACTCCCCTGGGGACTTTCACTGCATACCTTCCTGTTGGTTTCCAGTGTGGCGCAGTGTTGACACTGAGACACTAATAAACACAAACACACACACACACAAACACACACACACACACACACTCCCCTGGGGACTTTCACTGCATACCTTCCTAGTGGTTTCCAGTGTGGCGCAGTGTTGACACTGAGAAACTAATACACACAAACACAACACACACACACACACACTCCACTGGGGACTTTCACTGCATACCTTCCTGTTGGTTTCCAGTGTGGCGCAGTGTTGACACTGAGAAACTAATACACACACACACACACACACACACACACACACACACACTCCTGGGGACTTTCACTGCATACCTTCCTGTTGGTTTCCAGTGTGGCGCAGTGTTGACACTGAGAAACTAATACACACACACATACACACACACACACTCCCCTGGGGACTTTCACTCATACCTTCCTGTTGGTTTTCATTATGTGTTGATATGTGTCCGCCTTCATCTGGAATAGGACATACACACACTCCAGACCTTTTCATGTATTTTACAAAGTTGATCTACCCAGGGGCAAATAAATCCATGGTAAAACATTGCTTTGGCCAGCTCATTTCAAGACTTTAAATGATTAAAAGCCTCTAGTTTGTTTAATTGCTATTGTTTACTGTCTCATTGTCAGCCTTCTACGTCTGTTTCTCTCCCTCCGTTCTTAGTTCACCGTCTCTTGTAGATATTTATTCATATTAATTAAGCCTGTATTTAAAAAGCTGAGTTATTGTTTGCTGGGAGTGATGAATCACTGGGTGACTGTGGTTTTGCTAGGCTGTGCTGGGTCATCAACCTGGCAACCGAGCATCCGGCTGTTCAGACTCCTGCCCTGCAGTCACGGTAACGCAGGATGACTACACGGCGGCTGTTACAGACAGGGGGGCTACGGTGACACAGAGACACACCCTCTCTCACACACACTCGCACACAAATTTACACAGACGCACGGCAAGTGTGACACAGACACACACATTCACACGCTAACTCATTCACAGTGATAAACAACCAGACACTGATTTACTGAAAGACACTCACATATCCTCCTCCCTCCTCCCTCCTATAGGCCTCCCTCCTTTTCACAGTCTGTAGCCCCCGCAGGCCAGACAGTGGTCATGGGTTGAGAGCTGAACCCTCACCAATGTGGGACCGTGAGTTGGTCCCATCATCATTTACTGTGTCCCTCAAGAGAACGAGGGCCCCAGTAGACTGGAGAGTGAAACCAGTCAGCCGTCTGCCTGGTGGAGTTAGTAAACTGAAAGTGGGAGGGTGACCATGTGTCCAGCTACGGTGTAGCGCTGTGGCTTCCGTCCTGTTTGCTGCCAACAGTCTGCTGGGGTTGGCAAGCCTCACTGCATGACTGCACAGATGTGGTCCCGATACGCAGAGCTCACTGGGAAGCAACAGGGTGCAGTGCCCGTGTGAAACCCAGGACGCCTTTCCCTTTTCCAAAGCCTTCCTGCACCCATGGAACCTTTTCCATTCATTCTGTATCCATGCCTAGAATGCAGTTATCATGCCCGTGAGCAGGGAATGATTGAAAAAAGTGAAAATATTATGATGGAACTTTTTATCCATGGGCAGAGATCCGAGTTGCCTTCACACTGCAATTATACCGGGTATAATTATTTAAAAAAGGAATGATTTACCATAATAGACTGCACATGGTGTAGAGATTAATGTAGGTGTCAGATTAAAATCCATAAAGAGACACAACTCTTATACCCTTCAGCAAGGTATTAAACCTAAGGTGCTGTACATGGAAAACTGTTTGCATTCTGCCAAAAGGGTGACGCAAGTTAAAGCAATAACAATGGACATTGCACAAGGGCAAAACAGCTATATGACTTATAGTAATGCACGGTCATCATGGAGTTGGTGTCAGCAGAAATTAAGTTTCTTCACCCATCCATTCCACCACCTTGTTAGTGTCATCGTTATGGGCTGGGTTCTTTTTCCCGGTTTTCTGAGACTATTTTTAGTGGTAATGGCTGTGAAGGGGTTCGCTGAGGTTTAATATCTCCTTTCCGGTTCTGGTAGGTTGGCAGAGAGTGAAATATTTCCTTGCTATTATTACCGGGTGTGACTTGGAGTAGGAGAATAATGACGGGGCCATGGAAGGGGGGGGGGGGGGAGGGTAATTAATCTGGGACTGAAGAGCAAGCGCCTGCGTGCCCACGTCCAGCACCATTAGTGCTCCATTAGCACAACCCAACACGAGTGCCGACACTTCAGCAGCACTCCGGTGGCAGAGCGCTGACCCGGGGTCAGCTGGGTCGGCGCCCGGTTCAGTAATTCCTGAGGAAAGAGAGCCAGTCAGTGCACACGGTGAGCTACAGGGAAAGAGAAAAGAGCGTGTGTTTGTTCATGCCTGTGTGTGTGTGTGTGTGTGCATATGTGCATATCAGTTGTCAGTGTGTGTGCGCATGCGTGTCGCCGGTGTCTTCGTGTAAGAGTGCAAAATTGTGATCTGAAGTAATTTTCTTTTCTGTTTCTCTTTGCTCTGGCTATTGTTGTTGCTAGGCGCCTTTCAGTGTGCAGTGGAATGCTTGTCCAACTCTGAAGAATCGTAAGCCCGATGTTGCTCACTCAAGCTATTTTTTGTTCTTGTTCAAAGGACTGGCAGGTACTCAGAATAGTGGTAGGGGCCACACTTAAGGGGATATTATTTCCACACAGATACTAGTGTCTCATCACATCCGGTACATGTTGATAAGTATGTAACAGGTTATTAAAAACGTCAAATAGCTCTGCGTCAGACCATGTTTTGAACCGTGCAGAAAATCTTGGTTCATTTGTCCAGGAGCTTCTCTCTCCATCCACGACTGTGAAGACCTTGTTGTGGAAAGCATCCCTCATCCCAGAATCTAACTTTCAAACCTCCACCTACCCACATTTCTTAAATAAAGAAAAACCCAAAGAAACAGAAACAGGCAGTTTTCTAAGAGCTGATCTTTGCATTGTCTCGTTTGTTGAGAGAAATGACGTTGACCTGGTGGCGATCCCTTCTGTCTTCGTGTGAAAAGAGAACATGGGTGGATCTGGGGCCCAAAAAACAGGATTAGAATCCATAGCTTTGTCTGCCACAGACACCAATCTGTTCCTCCACGTCTCCACTCGACACAGTCATCGGCATCAGAACACGCCGGTCCTGCACGATCGTACAACACGATGTCCTCATGCTGCATTTTAGAATTGTCTACCTAAAAGTTCTAGTTTCCGCTTTTTCCGCTGGTTGCCTGAGAGAGAAACCCTGATCAATATGTGTTTCAGTTCTCTGCTGTTTTACACTTTTCTTCTTTGTTGCTGTGACAGCTCTGTTGTGACCTTCTCAGTAAGAGAACGGTAAAAAGAAGAATGTGTCTTGGGACAGATTTGAGTGCTCAACACAGAGAGGGCCGGGGAGACGTTAGGTTATCATCAGGTAATTCCACTGCATGGAAGTGTAATTACTAAGATTTCAAAGTTTCAAAACGCTACTGGCTAAATCCCGACTCCCTTCCCCCCCCAGATAAGTGTGTCCTTTTTCGCTCCAGGGCTTAGCTGAGGATGGTTTATTTAAAGTGCTTTAGAGAGAAGGTGTGTTGTGGTCTGTGCTAGGACTTGTCACAGCCCCACTGTGTTCTGTTGTAATCAGAGGAGGAACAAAACCGTTCTCCATCTGTCCTCTGTAATTGGGGGTTTTAGTGGGTCATACCTGGGTCTGTTTGGACGGGTCGGGCCGGGCCGGGCCGGGCCGGGCCGAACGCTCAGGAGACGTCACTGCTAGCGGAAGGAATGTGGCGGTGAGACATGGTGTAGTCTGTAAGGGCGGATCTGGAGAAAAGTCCTGAGAGGTGGAGAAGTAGAGCGAGTGTGAGGGGTGAAGTTTCTATTTGATGTGTTCTGCATGATGAAAAGTCGTCTGAACCCAGAGAAATATTTCAAAGGACAAAAAAAATCCCAAACAAAACAGAAGACCCCACGTTGCTTGTTCAAGTTATTTTTTGTTTTTGTTCAAAGAACGGGCGGCTATTCAGCCTGGGCTGTCATGTGGGCTGGGGAGAGGGGCGGGGCTGTCAGCCTTCAAGGAGTTCAGTGATTCAGAACTGTTCCAGAAACAACCCCTTCCCAGCCATCTTGGTCAACGCTGTGTTGGTCTCTGTGGCGGGATAAAGACCTGAGAACCGCGGTCTATATGTGTGCGCTTAGTCTCCAGTGACTCCAGTTTCCCATCCACGAGTTACGTTTGAAGGTGTCTTGGTCCACCCCGGGGTGAAGGAATACACTTTAACTTGAACTGTCCATCAGAGCAGCACACGCATCTGTTCTTTGGATATCGTTCCAAGTACTTCCTCCTCCTCGTCCTCTTTAACAAATTGGCTAAACGGAGAGCTGAGGAGTCTGTTACTGAAGACAAGGGAGTTTAATCAGGGTACAACCCTCAGGCTTGTTCAATGATTGCTCTCCTTTTTTCAATTACTTTACCGTGTCCCTTCCTCTGGGCTTGAAATCCCCTCTTCATTCTATAGAATTATGCTGGCAGTTTATTGCCTGTTTATAGGTCTTTGTTGTGTTGTGTGGCCTGCGTTGAGCAAAGATGATGATGATAGATGTAGCTTAACAGATGGTAAAACTAAACTGGAATGTAGGCACGTCTAACGGACTGTTCTCCATACAACAGTGCACTGAAGTCTTTATCTCTGAGAAGCCTTCTATACCTTGTAGCCTTGTTTTGTAAGTGTTGTGCGGATGGTTGAGCAAGTCTCAGTCTCAGAGAACAGACTATGGGGAGCTAGTGATGTAGTGGTTAACAGGCATGTAACTGAAAAGGTTGTTTTTTCCACCCCAGCTGTTGTATCCTTATGTAAGGTACTTAACCTGAATTGCTTCGGTAAATATCCAGCTGTGTAAATTGATGAAATTAGAAATTGTGACCTGTGTGATCACAATTCGATAAAAGCATCTGCTAAGAAACTGAATTGTAACAGTTTGTTTTAGAAAACGCAAATAATCCAGTTTCAGACCCATATACTAGATTTCTCTGTATTCTCTTCATAATTTCCACAAAGGCCTCATTTCAACGAATGAGAGTGGCGCTTGATGGTTGGGTTAAAAAACAAACCAACTGATCCATCCGTTAATGTTGATGTCGGCAAAGTCCTCTCTGAGTCATCACGTCAATGTCACCATATTGTTAAAGGTAAATTACTGAACAAACTGTTAATTTTGTATTTTTTATTAACTTCCCTTTTGTTCTCCTTTTTATGATTTATCTTCTTTTAACTAAGACTAAATAGTAGTGCACCTAAAGCAGAAAAGGTGGCACAGTGGATCTAGTATAATATTGACGTTGGTTTCTCCAACAGTTGTTGTTTTTAGTTATTTTATTTTAAAGTTTTATCACCCATGTTCTGCAAAGTGAAGGCAAGGAGAAAGCGTGTAGGAGGGGAGTGGGAGACAAATGCCCTGTCCTAATTTCTGCAGCTCAGAGACAGAGCCACGCTTGCACCCTAATTTCTGCAGCTCAGAGACAGAGCCACGCTTGCACCCTAATATCTGCAGCTCAGAGGCAGAGCCACGCTTGCACCCTAATATCTGCAGCTCAGAGGCAGAGCCACGCTTGCACCCTAATATCTGCAGCTCAGAGGCCAGTGTAAGACAGAGCCTCATCCTCACCCTAATATTTTACTTACAGTGTGCCTTGTCTCCGCCACGGTGAAGTTCTTTTATTGATGAAGTCCATTTCAATTCTTCCTCTGAAGGGGTTGTCTTCCTTATATGGCATCCTGGGTTTTATTTAATCTAGCAATAGTAAATATGTGTATAGCGTGTGGAATAACCGACTGCCCGTGTGTACGTGCGTGCATGAATAAGACAGATCCCTATCGTGTCAGATGGACGGAAGCAGGTGAGAGTGATTTGGAGGGCTTAGTAGAGTTTGTGTTGTGATAATGATCACAAGAATATGCGCTTGCGTTGAGTCAGACTAACCACAATTGGGTGGGGGGGTTGTATATCTATCTTGTGCAGTAAGCTTCACTGGGACCAGATCTTACCCTGAAGGAGCAGCTTTCCTCTGAGTTTGTATTGATATAAGGGCTTTTCCAGCTATGCAGACATGACACAGCTGACAACATTTTTAGGAAGGGGTCATGCTCATAACCGTGTGACTGTCGTACCTATGAACCAAAACAACTTTGCCAACATAGATATAAGGGGGCTCTCGTTGAAAAACCTCTTGTCGGTACTTCTGCGAGCTTGGGTCCCAGCAAAAGGACCGCATGCTTATTAGCCTAACCATGTTGGTGTGCCTGTTTGTGTTTTTTGATGATAATGAAACAGAAGTGTATCTTTGTTCTTCTCGCTGCTACTAGAAGCACAGAGAGGCGAACACATTTATCACTGCGTTGAAATGGGTTCTTGCTCCACTTTTTTTCCCTCTTAAGCAGAAGGGAGTTGATAATGACTTGCTAACTAGCGCTTCGCTCTGCTTTTCCTTCAGCTCGAGATTCCTCCCCTGAGGTAAGTGTTGGAAGCTTTGTAATGAAGCCTTCTTCATGTCTTTACACACACACACACACACACACACACACACACACACACACACTCGCATACAAACACAAACACACACACACACACACACACACACATGCATGCTTAATCAGAAGATTTTCAAAGCTTCTCTCTGCAGAATACAATTTGCTTTCAGTATGTGTCCTGTTTTTGTTAAGTGTCTGCGTAAGTTTCCCCAGTTTACAAAGCTGTGCGGAAAAATAAAAAGTTGGCCATATGGAGACTTGGTGTGATCGTGTGGGAGTTTGCTAACTCTCGAGCTGTAATCCATCTCTTTGTTTGCCACTCTTTCTTCATCATGATGGCCAAGACTGATTGAAACTCAGACACATTGACTGGTCTCTCTCTCTCTGCTGCTCTCTTGGCGGAACAGGCGACGTTGGGTCAGAATTAATCGGTCCAAATCTCCAAAGGAATAACTCTGGAAGTCTGTGTTTGTGTGTGTGTGTGTTGGGGGGGAGG
>JAOYSI010008140.1:0-11703 GCA_025775065.1 Hiodon alosoides | reverse complement strand
GACCTCTACATGCTTTGTAAGTGGGAAAACCTGCAAAATTGGCAGTGTATCAAATACTTGTTCTCCCCACTGTATGTGGGAGGTTCGTTCTTGGTTCATCCTGCCAGGACTACACCGGATAAGTCACCCCTCTCCCCTATGCCAAGGGAGAGGGGAAGAAAAGCACACCTAAGAAAGGCAGAATATGTTTAGAAGTTGACAATCAAGGGGAGAAAGAGTAAATTCATTCAGTGTTCGTACAAAAATGATGTTGCCTCAGTAGGAATAACCTAAGCGAAAAAGCAGAAAAGTGGTGAGATGCAAGGGAAGGTGGTCAGAACCTCCTAAGATCCCAGCCAGACAAACAAGGGTGGGCCAGCTAATAGAGAGGTGATAGCGAGGAAAGCTCTTTGCACCATAAGATTCTATAGCCAGATTCCAGCCTCTATCTCACCACCCATGATGGCTAAAATAAAAACAAAAATAACAGATAGGTTTTTAATCTGGTTTTAAATGTTGAGTTTGATTCCTGGACAGTGCTCTGTAAACTATTCCATAGTGAAGGTGCTCTGTATGAAAAGGCTCTACCACCTGAATTAGCTTTTGCTACGCTTGGGACATTTAAAAAAAAAAAAAAAAAACAGCCTCTTGTGAGTGATCTCAGTTGTAGGGGTTTGGGGATTTGGGACTTTAAGGGACTTGGAGGTCTTTAAAAAACAAAGGCCTCTAAAAACAAAGGCCCGAGACCATTTAATGTCTTGAAAGTGAGAGGTAACACCTTAAAGTCAGTATAGTGCTCTATCATTAGCCAGTGAAATGATGCTAATATTGGTTAATTAGCATTGGCATATAGCTAATATGTGGGCACATTTTGCTTAGACTAAGATCCTAGCGGCAGAATTTTGCACAAATTTTGTCATAGCCAAAAACTATAATTTCTGTTTTCCCAGAATTGAATAGTAAAACATCAACCATTGTTTAATGTCCTTGATGCAATAATCTATCTTGGCAAAATTAAGGTCCTCACCTGGTTCACAGAGAGATAGAGCTGAGTGTTCTCTCTATGCCAATGTACCCGTGTAAATTAATCCCATGTTTACGAATGACATTACCAAGTGGTAACATTTATACAAATTTAGGACATGAAATCTGTTAAATCTGTCAACATTGAATTGAACAAACTGAAATCTGTCTGTTAGGTATGTTTTAAACCAGAAGAGAACTCTTTTATACCAATATCACATTAAAGTCTATTCAGAAAAACCTGATAGTGTCAATACTGGCAAAGGCAGCACTAAGGTCAAGAAGCACTATTACAGAAAAATAATTGTTATCAGAGGTTATAAGGACATCATTGACAACTTTTATTAGAGCTGTCTCAGTGCTAAAGCCTGAATGAAAACCTGACTTAAGAGTCACATAAGTGTTATGGCCTTCTAGAAACTCAGTTTCTGTTTTTCAAGTATTTTAGATAGAAAGGGAAGGTTGAAATTCTTGAACTCGACAGCAGCTTATTTAAGAGATTTTGGAACAAAGCAATAGCGATATTAAGCATAGATGCTAAAAAGTACAGAGATGAGATACTACCTTTGCTAACTTTTTCGGTACTGGGTCTAAGCAAGCATGTTGTAGTCAAGTTGTACTGTTGGCTTGAAACAGCCTGTCTGTCATTACCTGATTCCTTAATAGCATAAATATCATAAAATGCCCGGTGACATGAAATATTGTTGAAATGTCAGCATTGATAACACTTGCATTTAAATCAGAAAAATATCTTCCATGGTAAATATTAAGGACTAAAAGTCAATTTTTTTCCTGTTACAAGATAATACTCTTCTAAAACACTTCCTCCCACTCTGTTTTGGTATGAGAACAAGTGAGAACACGTTACTTCAAAGCAATTTTCTTTAGATATGTAAAATATTATCCGATGCAACCTATAATAGATATTATGTGATCTCAGGCATGTCACTGAGAGCCTCTTAACAGACTACAGAATTGTCTGCCCTGGAGGCTTGAGGACAGCCAAGTGCCCATTAGAAAGTAAAGGCCTTATGGTGTACCACTCCAACTATGCATGAATCTGTTTTACTGTGAACCAGCAGGAGCAGTCCTGATTTAAAAGGTGACATTGAGGACTCGGGGGAAGAATAAATGGGATAACTAGGCCACTGGATGCTGCTGTAAAAGTCTAACCCTATATTTCAAACATCCAAAGACTGTGTGTTCATATGAGTGAGGTGTATAATGGATGAATCATTTTGAAATATAGGTTTATAGGCCTCCTCTAAATAATATAGCAGTCTTCATACATTTTTTTTTTTCATTTGAAATTTGAATCGTTTACCGGACGATATCCAAAGCGACGTACACAAGTGTTTTAATTTAATGAATAATGAAAGTACTGAAATCACTCATGGTGTCATCATCTGCAGGCACCTCTACTTTGTTCAAACTATCTTTGTATCAAAACGATTTGTTCATATTCTACCACCTTCTTCAAAACATCCAAACTGTCGTAGGAACATCACTCAAATCTTCCATTTCTTCCAAGAAACATTTTCATTGAACAATTTATTTATTTTTTGTTATCTGTAGATGTGCGTCAGATATAAGGGGAACCATTGTAAGACATGCAAGCAGCCTCTAAGTCCACGTGTTTATATATAGTATATTGTGTTTCACTCTGGAAATCCAAACTAGAATGTCAGATTCGTTTTATGAGTAAAAATAAATGTTTGTTGCATATGGGGCAGTTATACAAAGCACATTTATGAACCTTGAAGTGTGCTGTAGTCAAAATCATTCATCTGTAGCCACTAACAGACTTCATCATCTGACCACTCAGACTAAAAAAAATAATAGAACACAACGTAAAAACAGCACTATGGAATAAATAAATATCATCATTATGAAATAAATGGGTTTGACAGCCTTATTAGGGACTGTCAACCTGCAAGCTGAAAAGTTTGCATGCCAACATATTTGAAAAGGAAAAAGCCCACAGCCTGCTCTTACCTTTGTTAATCCAAATAGATTTGTGTCCATTTTCTGTAAATGTACAATGACAAGGTGTGAAATGTACAGCTAGAATCAATGTTCTATATAATTACCGTGCAATTGAAAGAAAACTATTAGCCACAAAAGCCATGTAGACAATTATTCCCCTTAAATGGACAGATAAGTGGTGTAATAAACTGCAAGCAAATGATTTGCAGCAAAACAAAATAAAATTATAAGGAAGCATACCTAGAAATTTCAAATTTCAAAGAAATCTTACAAATTTGAGCTTACCTGCTAAAACAGTATAACATTTCCCATAGGTATTCAATTAGGTTGAGAGCTGGCGGCTGCGAAGGCCATAGCATATGATTCACATCAATTTCACACTCATCAAACCAATCAGTGACCCCCCCATGCCCTATGGATTGGGGCATCCTGGAAGGGACAACTCCCATGTTCCACCACGGACCCCATCCCTGTAGATTTTATATATATAATAACTAACTCAGTAACATGTTTTGCTGTACAGGTAATTTTGTAAAGCATATTTTCATTGAAAACTGATGTTTATAAAAACAAAGAAACACAATTTCATAATGATTTTTAAAAGAAACAAAATAAGAATGAGGTTGCAGAGTGATTTCTCAAAACGTATTTGGGTTACTGAATATGTGGCTTTCAAGTGGTTTACATTAAATGCATTATATACCCATTCCTCAAGGTTTTGAAAACATCAATAAAGGAATTTAGGAAAAATCAAAGCCAGTGCGCTTCGATAAAGGTTGCAGAACGTTTCCCAGGATTAAAAGCAAAAGAAAAATGTGTTGCAAATAACGCGGGACCAAATTAAACCCTTAAATCAAATATTTTCCATGATCCCGTGTGTGACTTTGCCATCTGTGACCGGCACAGTACTACATTACAGTCAACCTGTCTACCGAACTCCAGTGTAGTAAATGTAAGCAAACTGGAATAATAAAAAAAATATATACATGAAGTTGTGATCACATTAAAAGGGCTAAAATCTAGTTTTTACTTTGGAGTTTTGTTAATATTTGTCTCCAAATTGCACCATTCAAATGTTAATTTTGGGAACACCTCCATGAATACTTGAAAATCATGTCATTACCGTTTGTCCAAATAATCTTCTCAGTTTTTGAGGCATTTGACACCTGACTTGTTTTCTTCAATGGTGAAATATACATTTTTCTCTTAAAAACTAAATTATTACTCCAAAAAACATGACAGTTCATTAACAGGTGTAGGTAGTTTTAGAGCTAATTTAATGGCAGCTTTTTTTGAGCTATTCCACTGAAACAAGCTGTCTTTATATTTGCTCGAAAGGCTTGTTTGTTGTCTCATTATTATTTTGTTTCTTTCAAATTCCTTTGTTTTAAATATGTTAGTCAATGCTTATGTTTGACAAAAGATGGCAGATGTCTGTAATTTGGCACCAGAATGGAGTTCTAAAATATACAGCTGTAGGCTCAAACTGAACAATTAAACTGAGTTCTCCTTCATCGTATCAAATAAAGATTCAATTAAAATGCAACGGACCACACAAAGTCACATCTGTGACTACTCCACTAAATAGTATTTTCCTCAAAAGCAGATAATGTGGGCATGTTTGTAAAGTGATTTTAGTCATGTGTGACAGCTCCTTACTTTAGATATAGATTTTATATAAACCAATGTTACCTAAACTGAAAAGGTTATCTGACAAAGATAAATTAGCACCAGAAAATACTTAAAACTTTTGGGAATTATTAAGCCATTATAAGTAATCAAAGTTGTCTACTGGAAAAAAAAATATATATTATTATTTACGTCAAGTAAGTAATTGCACACATCCAAATTTAGAAACAAACAAAATTGACTTCAACAAAGCTAAGAAAATAGCAGTATTCAGAAATTACGGGAAATGTTTTATTAATATCTATTTATATGTTTATAATGTATATTATACATTGAGTCGATGAGATTAATGTGGCCTAGCACATTTGAGAAGAGGCTGCTGATTATCATTTGAGTAAATCCAAAAATGATTCGGGCAACCAGTGGTTTTAAATTAATAAATTAAACAGATTGCTCAGGCATTCTTTTAGAAAGCTGACTTCCATAGAACTTTTCCCAGTTGTTTATGTTGTTGCCTGAGCAAGACTAACTTTGACTAACTTGTGACCGACTCTGACTCCTTCCACCGTAAAGCATGTTAGCTTTATCATCCAGGTAGGGGAGGGCTTTGTGAACCCCCTCCCTCCGCATGCTCATACCCGACGCCATAGGGGCCGATCATACCGAAGGCGTTCGCCTCAAAAACGCCTTGGCAAAGCGCTTCAGGCATTTAACAGCAGGTGCGCCTGTGGAGTGGGGCTGCGTGCACAACCGGGCGATCAAATATGATCAAATTAAGCTTTGATTAATGAAAAAGGGATTAAAAAAATGGATTCAAGCAGCTCTTGCTGTTGCTGTGCTACTGGATGAGGAGGGGGGAGGTTTTGGGTTCACGACATACTTAAAAAAACGTTTAAAAACGTTTTAAAAACTGGGCCAAGTGTGACATTGACGAGCGCCTTTTCTCTGCTCCAGTTCTGAAAAGTTCTAAAAAGCGCAAGAAAAACACGCGTGGCTCAAGAGAGGAGCGTGCCTTAGATGCTCCGTACCATAGGAAACGACAGGTTTATAAGCGTTGCGTTTATAAAAACGACTTTAGTGTAATTGGCACCGTAGGAAGACTGCAAAACCGTGAAAGCGGATGACAAATGGCTTCGTCTACCGTGTGTATGACCACAAAAAAGTTTGCTGGAGTCTTGGGGTTGATATAAAGTTATTTGTGTTCTCTGCTCTGTTCCTTGCAGGTGCTGTTCTCTGTGTGCCCAGGCAATCACGGACAGATAGGCCACACTGTCAGAGCTATTTGGTGTCCCAAAAGGTCATTTCAGGTGTCGCTGATTAAGATTATAACAATGTAATTTTGGTGTTCAGAATACACAATATGCTATCACCAGCATGTGGGCCTTCTCATCAGATATTGTTTGAATGTGCCGGCTTGCTTCCCACTGATGTTGTGATTGCTCTGAGTGAATGAGGAATGTGTGAAGTCCTCAAACATCCGCAGCATGTTTCCAAGGGGAAAGTTTGATAGTTATACACACAAATGATGACAAAATAACTATATCAGCAAAAGCGTTGTATATTAAACTGGGTTTAGTAGCATCTGTTTCACTTGCTGCTCCACAGACTGTAGCAGGCAGCAACATACTGTACCACTAGTCACAAACGTGCCCTCCTCTCCCAGAAGGTTTGGCGGCTTTTATTCACATGGGAGCTCTGGGATTTTTTTGCGGGCCATTGCAAATTTTGGGAGTTTTGTGCTTTTTTTTTGTTTTGCACATTTAGTCAAAAAGTGCAGCCCTGTCTTTTAGATCACAATGCAAATGTAGTCTTCCCTCTTCGGCAGCAATGTCTTCATGTGTCTTGAGGGCCAAGCTGTGCCTACTGAGCCTGTATTTTGTCAAGGTCTTCCTTCATTTCTTTATCAGTTACTTTGGTCAGATGGTCTGCCACAGTGACATGTGTTTTTAGAGCCCGATAGCACTCAAGTTTGCTTTTTGTTTTGTGTTCCAACAGGGCTAGAATTACATGCTACAATTAAAATGTAAGTAGGGGTCACTATTTAAAAAATAATTTTAGATGGGATTTCAATGTGGATTCTTTTCTTTAAGCATATAATTCCCTATCAATTAGATAGATCTGGATCTGTTTCTTAGTGTATTTTTCTTTCTCCATGTTTACTACCAGGGCCTAGGGACTGGCAATACAGCTCCAGCAGGGCGGGGCTCAGCTGCAGCCCTTGTTCTGTGGGATACTGCAGAACCAGTTCATCTGCATAGAGCAGGAATTTTACTTCTTTATCTTGTAGAGCGAGACCAGAGACTGAACATTGCTCCACCACTGTGGCCAACTCATTCATGCAGATATTGAACAGTTCTGGACTCAAGCTGCAGCCCTGCCTCACTAAATACCCTTGATTGAAGAATTCTGTTATTTGTCATCTTAATCGTGCACTTACTCCCTGTGTACCTTGTTTTAATTATATAATATAAGTACCCACTTTCTGTAAATGTATAAAACAATTGTCACAACAATCAATCACAAACAATTTAAACCTCTGGCTAACTGAGCCAAACCAATGCCTCAAAGGTAGTTTGACTGTTTCTTATTCTCTTCCCAGTATGGCTTTGCCAGCAACCAGGATTAATTTTGTCCATTGCAGTACCAACTCAAGAGAAAAGAACACCCTTTTCTTCACTAGTCCTGTCTTTGATAGCATATTCTGAAAGACAAATCTTTTTTGAACTGTACTATTATTTATTAATACCAATTATACACAAAGTATCTTGAGGATTTATTTATTTATTTATTTTTCCAAGTCACTTGTTTTAAAGCGGCACTGATTTTATTCTTCATATCACTTTCACAAAGCATCAGTGAACTGGTATAACATACTAAATAATTACTCTCAATACAAAAATCAAAGGGCAACAAAGAAAAAACATTCAGCTAATGTATTTTAATAAATACAAAACACAGTGTCAAAAATCTGATTCTTTGCTAAACCGAATGTTATTGAACAACAATGTATGCCTTTGATAACCAAAACAAGTTTTTGCAATATACAATATATTTCATATAATATATAATATTTTATCAAACCCATTTAATTTATGCAAAGTAAGCATTACAATGCCTCATAATGTGCGGTGCATGTCATTCATGTTTTATATATTCTGAAATACTGTACGCAGTTTGTAACCAGGGATATGCTGAGATCCTCATAATCACTTATAAAGCTCAAAAGGACAATAATCCATGTGTATTAGCGTTTTCTTGAAAGCCAGTGAATACGCATTGTCCATCTTGACATTTTATCTCCCATCGAACGTATTTGAATTGCAATCATTAATCTTCTTTCTCACGATTTGAGCCTACACTGAAGCGGTCTTTAACATGACCTGTCACAGGTTCCGACTGACGGATCAGACGGGTGCTTTTCTCAATGCGCAAAACCCGGGTCCCTCGAGTGGAGCAACCAAGCAACCAAGCCACATGTAGAGTCACATTGATGGGAATATTGAAGTATTCATTGGACTGTTTTAAACCATGCCTTTAGCTGATTAGAAAGAGTTTATGCTTTCTTAATTAGTTAAAAGTAATGAGGTCTGAATGACTATTCCTGGACATTTGCTATAATTATAATAATCTGATTTCACTTTCACTTAAACCAACGTCCCTATAGCTAAATTGCTCCAGTTAATTTTGTGTCTATATATGTAATGCTTCAGGTTGAGAGGAATTAATGGCATACTTAGAATAATCATCTACAAAGAAATGCTTGAAACTGTAAGTAATGATTGTCAATTAAGAGCTCCAGGGCCTGGCTGAGACCCACCCGCCAAGGTAAATTCACCTGAAAGGGTAGGCAATCCCCTACCGCTAATTATCCACTAATTCAAGCAATTAGGTAATTAGGTATCCCTGGTCTGGAAGATGCTGAAATGCCCAAGGTTATTCATTCAATAATGAAGAACATTTAGATACTTGTCAATGTGACATGCTGCTTTTAAAAAATATATTTTAATAAAAGAAAGTGGGTAAAAAAAAGGTAATGTGGTGGAAATAATATCAGATACTTAATGTCAAAACAATGTATTACCTAATTTCTTTACAAATTGGTTGCATCTGCACTACTTTTTTTTTTTTTAAAGTGTTTAATAATTATTCGATCAGTGCGATCGGTACCAAGTGAATGATTCCTTGTCAATTTTTATTATACTTGAGTATTTTCCAGTAACACTCCAATCTGATTTTACAATATACACTCTTAATACAATATTTAAACTTTTAACCAAAATAATTTTACCCAAAATAATTAGACTTTTTCTCTGGCACTTACATTTTTGTGGGTTTAAAAGGGACAGCTGCTTCCTGGGCTGGTACCATATGTGTGCATCTTCGTGAGACCGTGTGTTGGCTCTGCACCCCCATCCCGGCCCCATCCCATTGAATACACAGCACACAGCTGCTCTCCACACAGATCATTCATCATCGGGTTAGTGGCTGTGGGGACTCCGGGATTGTTTTAGACTGTTAGTAAATGATTCTACAAAAGGTATTCAACACTCATGAATTCCTCGAATATGGGATGGTTTGGCATGATCAATTTGAAACATTTGTCCTTGACAAGTTGTACTTTTTTAACTTTGTATATACTTTGTATTTGACACCATTTACTTATGTCATTTGTAATGTTTTGCTATTTTTATGAATTTGTAATAGAGGAAAATGCCAATGTGACTGCGAAAGTGCCTACTTTAGATGCACTGCAAAATAACTAAATCATGCCCTTTTCACCATTCAAATCACCATTCACTATCGTGTATGAATGGAGTCAGGGGAGAGGAATGTTAAAACCTTGTCAAATTGGAAGGCTCTGTGCGGTGCCTCACTTCACAAGCCTCTCCCAGAACCATATTTTATCGAAATTACTTTGAAGTTGTCAAACGCAATCACAGATAGAACAAAAATAAAACAAAAACAAATTGGATGGATGCAAATAAGCCTCAGAACATCTCAGGGTGCCTCATTGTCTACATGTGTAACAATCTTTGTTGGTTAAAAATTTACATTTGGTTTTCAAGGTACAAAAATAATACCCAATTGCATTGTATCCAAAGCCCAAATTATAAAGTAAATAAAGGCGGAATCCCTATACATGCGTTTTTTATCTGACCTACATCGTTTACACAACCTCCCGAATAAACTACAAAACACCCCCTAAAATCACACATGACCTGAGAGAATCCACCACAACATACTGCTACCTTTCGTGGCAGAACTATAGAGGGTGCAGCTGGTGTGGTCCCACACCCAGGCCCATAAGGTTGGGGAGCCCACCAATACCCTCCGTTGAGCCCCCTTCCAATGACAGTTTTTTGTCAATGTCAGTTCATTAATTACATACATTTTAGTAATAAGTTCATTATGACACTACAAATTATGTATTATTATTATCCCCTTCTATTAAATAATACTCAAATCATATTTTAACTTCTGAAGCATATTACAGAGCCTTGCAGAAGTATTCAGACCCCTGTCTAATTACCTTAAATTACTGAATTGGTACATGGTACATTGAAATTTAAAAATGGTTCCAATTTATTTTAGAAAATTTATTTCAACTCAAAATCCGTTAATTTAAACTGACATTGGTTTTATGTTGGGAAATATTTGGATGATAAATAAAAAACTGAAATATGCCAGTGGAAAACAAGTTTAGCTGATTTTACCAAAGGTATAGGGACACTATACCTATACACTGCCTTTGCTTTGTGAATTCACTGGAAACACCTTTCTAAATTAATGTCATTATTCATATCAATGTGATCAGTGTTATTTTTCTGAAAGCCAGTATTGTCCGTCTTGACAGAATTGCAGAATGTAATTTTCTCACTTCTTTTCATCACCATGTACTTAGCGCCATTTATAACTGGGTTTTGCGAAGGATAATAATGTCCCCAAGCAATTTCAGTCAAGCTGAGTGCTCATTGATGGTCAATATTACGAACTGTTCCACAAACAAACATCCCATTAACCCAGTAGTGTCTCTGATAGGCCTTGTCCGTTTCTACATATCTGCCTAGAGTACACATGTGTTTGTGTGTGTGTGTGTGTGTGTGTGTGTGTGTGTGTGTGTTTCTAATCCCCTGCTTCAAAACAGTCTGCTGGTGGGGAAGGCTAGGAAGTTTAGAAAAGGAGGAAATCATCCCCTCTATCTATCTATCTACATACATAAAGTAAAGAGTAAAGAGAAGGGGTCATTTGACAAAAAATAGTGCCACAAAAATGAAAACGAAACCCTGAATTGCTATTGCTATGACAATGAGTGTCCATAAACCATAAAACTGTCAAGGGTGATTCTAAATGTTGACTTACCATAACATAAATCTTACCAAGTGTGACATTTTTTTTTATTCACTTCTAGTTTATATTGCTAAAAAACATGCGTAGTCCCTGTTGTGACATACAAGATGTGTGGTTTTATCTAGACACCTTAAATTTCAATTTCACAGATTCGATTAGATTGCCCATAATCATACATTAGGCACGTGAGGTGTAATAAATTTGTGCATTCATTTGTATGTATTTATCAAAAGCAAAGCATTCTGACGTGGAACCAACTTTTTTTTCTACTGGAAATCAAGTGTTCAGCATAAGCGAGTATAAATTCATAAAATATATTCTAATGGGATCAAGTTCCTGCCAAAATGAATGAACTCAAATTAAAAATCATTCTTCTGGACATATTAACTTTTAAGTTCTAGAAAAAAGTATTTTCAAATGTGCTTTGTCTTATTCCTTATTTCTAAATTACTTGTGTCAATGTTAATCACAGATGATATTATAGCAATTTACATAAGCTGTCTTGCCAGCTAGCTGAGGTTAGTAAGCTAATGACGTTTAAGAAACACAATATACCATCAGATACAATATACAATCTGTTTCTATTTAACTTTAGAAATTCCATTAGTTGTTTTGTCAATGTAACATAACATTAGTTACTAAGCCTATACGATATAACAAAACATTTAGAATAGCTAGCTATAGTTAAATGACAAATAATTTATTCTATATTCATTTATTATTTCAATTTTAGATTTG